>BQNB010092064.1:4418-26708 GCA_026074375.1 Tanacetum coccineum | reverse complement strand
AATTGGATATTTGGTGGCCAAAGATTCAACATCAATAGCAAAATCAACCCTTGGAACTACATCTATACTATCTCTAAGCTCCTCTTTTTAGCATCATTATCCTCTTCTAGTTTATGTTTCTTGGAACTTTCTTCTTCAGAAATTGCTCTTGGTCTCTTTTAGTGCTTTCTGCTTGATGTTGAATGTCATCATCTATAGGCTTAAAGTCATCAATCCACTTCTTCTCTCTTTTATATAACTTCTGAACTTCTTCAGAGTTCTTGTACTTTAGTTGTTGATGAGTGTACTTACCCATATGTTTAAGGTAAGTAATCATCATGTTCCTAACTTGAGTTCTTGTAGGTAGTTTGTTCCTTATTGCCTCTGCTCTTTTTGCTGCCAATTGTTTCTTTCTTCTTTTAAAGAATTCTGCTAACAATCTGGCTCTTTCTTCAATTGTATACTTTTCTTGCTCTTTATGTGTCAGTCTTACAGTCAGTTCATGATCAACATCTATTCTGGCTTGACTTTCATCAAACTCTTCATCTAAAGCAGCACTAGTAGCGTCTTCTTGCTTTTGTCTTTCTTTTTGTGCTATGTCCAACTCTGCTAATTCTTCCTCATGTAATCTTTGAGCTAACTCTGCATCACTTTCAATTTGAGCTAACCCTTAATCCCTTCTTTTTACTTTCACTGGTTTCTCAGGTTCTTCTTCAACCAGTACACCTTTACCTTTGTCTTTTGGATCAATAGTTGGAAAGGGTTGAAGTGTTGTAGTTGATCTGTTTAGTCTAGGAGATTCTTCTTCATCTCTGAGAACAACTCCTTTTTCCTTTTCCTTTGCTTTCTCACTTCTCATTTTCACAAGTGTCTGAGCAATAGTGAGATCTTCATCACCAAATATAGTTGTTGTTGTAGGAGGAGTAGATGGAGTAGCAGCACTAACATTCACAGGAACACTGGCAACACTAACTTTTGGCCTAGCAGTACTAACTTGATCAGCAGTACTAACTCCCTCACTAGCAGTATTAACTGCTTCTTGATTCGCTGCATCTTTCTCTTGAACAAACGTTATTCCTTCATCCACCAGATCATCAAGATCATCAAAATCACTGTCTTTAAACATTGGCTTTATCTTGTCACTTGTCCTCCCCTATTTGGTAGCATCCTCACCCAAACTTTCGTCAGTAGGAGTCTAAACTTTTCCTTTAAACAGTCTTCTCTTCATAGGTTATGGAGTTCTTTCCTTTCTCTTCTTTTCTAGCCTCTTAACCCTCAATTTCAATCTGGTGATCACTCTGTCTTAAGCAGTCTTTGCTTCCTCTAAGGCAAGAACCCTTTTTGTCAATAAGGTACAAGTTTCCATCAATTCCTAAATTAGTTCCATTCTACCCTCATCACTTCTAGGTATGTTATCTCCCAAGAGAGGTGAATCATGGGTGTGTTTAGTACATTATCCATCAATTCAAAAGTATGTTCCATGCTGCCCTCCCCACTTCCAGATGTGTGACCTTTTGGAAGAGAGGGTTCATTGGGCTCTTTAAGCACTCTCTCAGACCTAGTCTGAGCAGGAGCACCCCCCCTGGTTTCTTGGTGCCTGGGACTGTCACCTGAACTAATTTCCTAAAAAAAGGATAATTAGACATTGTCGTGGATTAGGTCTTAAGGATGTTATCATTGTCCTATGCTGCAACTAAGCTAGCAACAGTAGTGATAGCCCTTTCCACACTGTCACCCCCCTCCTTATGGATAGCCTCATCTGCTCCATAGTCTAAAGGCACACTGGTCTAAGGTAACTTAGTGACCTTTTTAGCTCTCTTATGTTTTTGAGTCTTTCTTTGTTTTCTTTGATATGTAGATGGAGATGGGAGTATCTGCTCAATGTGAGCTTCAGTTTGAAGTTCATGGGAAACTGTTAGAGGTGTTTTAGTTTGAAGTGATTCAGTTTGAGGTTTTGAAACATTTGGTTGTAAGCTAGATGGTGTGGGTTAGGGTTCAGGGGGTATTTATGAACCTTCACCCTCAGGTGCTTGGTTTTGCACCAACATGAAGTCAAAAAGTGGAGTAACTTTTCCTGAAAAATTTTTACTTTTGCTTGCCATATTAGAGAAAACCTTTTTACTATGTGTAGGTGTCTCATAAGTATCATTAAAAGGTTCTGGTAAATCATTAAGTTGGTTATTCAAAAAGGGTTGTAAAAACCTTAGATACATTAAAAATCTCTTTGGATCCAAGTTCCTCAACATACCATCAAAAATTAAATTTTTGACCGTTTGCTAAACATATAACTGCTGAAGCCAAATTAGTTGAAAATTCATTCCAAGCAGTTGATTTTGAAATTATACAATGAAGGATGCTATGTATCAGAAATTTCCATTAAGATGAGAATGAACCTTTTTGAAAAGTAAGTTTTGTAGAAAGCTGTTCATATCTTATCAATGCAAGGTTTTCAAAAATTTCATCATTTGTTAGGCAAGCAATACCATCCTCATCATTAAAGAGAAGATCACTTCTCACTGATGATTTTGATATGACTACAGCCTTGACATCAACAATAGCATGTATTTGCTTCACTGAATTGACTGTTTTGGAAGTGGCAGTATTCCAAAACTGTTCAATGTAAGAAGCATAGATAGTGAGACTTACAGTGAGAGCATAATTGATCGAACATGTAGAGAGGAAGTCCACTATCTGATGAAACTCAACGTTCTCCTCTGTCTTTTCCAAACAAGCAGCCATATTATGTTGATCGACAAACTTCAAATCCGCAATATAGTGATTGATTTATGAGAAGGGTTTTGGGTTTAACTTCGTTGATGAGAGTATGAGGGTTTGGCAAAGTTAATTGAGATATTATAAAGAGAGCTTAAGGGTGTGATTGGACCGACTAAATAAAGTTGAATCTTTATCTTGAAGTAAAACTTATATAAGAAATAAAGATCACGAATTATCCAAATATAGACCCCTATAAGCGAAGTTGTTGACGGAAATATCTCAACGGTTATAATTAATTAATAAAAATTTGTTATGCCCCGAACAGTATTAACGGTAACAAGCAGTACTAAGTTTTCCTCAGCAGTACTAACTTTTGCCCAGCTGTACTAACTTTTGCCCAGCAGTACTAACTTTTGTAGCAGTATAAACAAAATAGTTACCAGTAGAAACCCAATACTAATCAACAATCTCATTACTAAACCCGTATAAGTAGCACTAACTAAGCCTAGCAGCATCAACTTTTGTACAAAGTTTCATCCAACAGTATAAACTAAGCCTAGCAGTACTAAGAGATATCTAACAATATTAACTTTGTCTTTAATAATTATACAACAACATGCCTCTATTCATCACAAGCACACTAGAAAAGACTAGATAGACATGTGAGAATTCATGAGGATCCATATTTATGCATAACCCATGAATAAAAGTTAAGAACTGTTATCCAAACACATTAACCTCCCCTCAAACAATACTTCAGAGATTAAGTAATCCAATGCTAGCAATTAGAAAGTTAAACCTGCTAACATCAAAAGCCTTTGTGAGAAGATCTGCAACATTGTGGTCTGTGTGAATCTTAATCACTTGAATCAACTTCTTCTCATAACAATCTCTGATGAAATGGTGCCTTATCTCTATGTGCTTGGTTTTAGAGTGAAATACTAGATTTTTCACAATACAAATGGTGCTTTCATTATCAATGTAAATCTTGGTGTTCATGAAATTGAATCCATAGTCAAGCATCTGATTTTGGATCCATAACACCTGTCCACAGCAGTTAGCAGCAGCAACATACTCTGCTTCAGTTGTTGAGTTAGCTACTATAGTCTGCTTCTTACATTGCCATGAAATCAACCTCTTGCCAAGAAATTGACAACCTCCTGTTGTGGATTTCCTGTCAAGGCTAGCTCTAGCATAATCACTATCTGAAAAAGCTTCCAAGTCAAATGGTGAATCCCTAGGATACCAAAGGCCCAATTTAGGTTGGCCTTTTAAGTATCTAAAGATCCTCTTCACAGCATGAAGATGTGAAGTCTTTAGAGTAACTTGGAACCTTGCACAAGCACAAACAACAAACATTATGTCTGGTCTAGAAGCTGTTAAGTACATTAATGATCCAATCATTGATCTATATAAGTGTCTCATCCCCATCCTCACTTCTCATCTTTTACCATGCCTTGTTTGGCATCCATTGAGTGCTTGCTGACATTACTGAGCAAAATAAACAATATTCCAAAATCCTCAAGCCACATATTTTAATCTGGCTGATAAATATCGCCATCACTCTTCTTTTTACCCCCCCTGAAGTGTCACACCTCGCCAAGGCGAAACGTAGGCGTAAACAAGAAAGATATCTTCACACACATGTGTCTAATGAGAATCACTAAAATGAAAACTAAAGTAAAGCAAAGACACAAAGTGTCATAACAATACCCAAAACCAAATGGTGTCTTTATTAATGAGAAAGAGGTCTCGTCAATAAATGACATGCAAAAACATAGATCCAAACAATTCATGCATACAATTTAGTCAAACAAAAGCATAAATAAACTCCAAAGCATCCTACTCATCTTCTCGCCACTTTTGCTCTATCTTAAGCAACCATTAGCTCACCTGAAATGATTGCTTTACAAGGTCAACATAAAGTTGAGCGAGAATCATAGGTTTACGACATACAACAATATCCAAAATAAACTTTAATTTAGCTGCTGCAATTACCAAAACAATTCATGACAACAGATAACAACAACGGGATGGAACGTGCCCACGATCCACAATCATATCAACTATATATGTGCGCTACATGGCCTCATATTAGCTCACGCAGTCTTACCCACCGTTACAACCTCGTTTTTGCCTATTGGGATCTACATACCAAACTATCATACACTGGGTAGGCTGACCTACCGATCCCATATCACAGACACTGAGTAGGAGTACGTCCATCCGCTCCTATATCACACCACTGATATTGCTACTCATCCGATCCAATACACATAACTACAGCAAGCTTAAAAATATTTTAACGCAACAATAAGACAAGCATCATTCTCACCTCAAAATAACATGAGAAAAAGGGGCTGCGAAACTCACCTTTGCTTAGCTTTTCAAAAGATTCCAACAAAAAGCTTCACAAACAACTAGCACAAATCTAACAACAAAATAACTCTGTTACCAACGCTACTAGCCAAAAGCTTAAATGGACATGTACCAATCAATATGGATGACCTCTAGGGGTTATTAATGTCCCCATCATGGGTCACCCCGACAGAACACATCCAAAAATTCAAAGAACCAATACCCAGAGGCATCCCCCAACCCTTAACCACTTCATTAACACCATTAACATAGACAACTCTTTTAATTAAAAACTGCAGAATTTTAGTGTGACTTTAACGCACCGAAAACCATACTTAATGACTCTCATTATTCATCACAAAAATTCACACATGATCCTTTAGTTTTACAAACTACCATGATATTACCCAAGACATTTACATGCACAAGTACTCTAAAAAATCAAACTTCAGACATTCCAAGTTGGATTTCTGTTTGCACACTAAAAAGTTTGGACCTAAAAACCATACTTAGACTCCAAATCAGAAGCTCTCCTTTAGGGGATTTCTAATAGACATAGAAATAAACTCTTGTAGAAGGGCTAAGTTAAATTCGAAATTTAAGTCGGGATTTTATACCTCGTAATCTGACCTAAATCTGACTCGTATTTACTGCTTTGACAACTTTTCTTGCAACCAACGCTTGAATGACTTCCCGACCTCAAAAACTTTCGAGGCCGGATGTTATGGAAACTAGATTCTCTGAGCTACATCATAGGTACCGTAAACTTGACAAAATCTATTACCATCATTGAGATATCAGCCAAACAACACAGCCCTAAATTCTGTCCCAATCTAAATCAAATTCTAACGCGAATTAAGTCTAACCAATTACACCCATAAGCTTCTAATTAAACCCTAATCATTATAACATGATTATTATATCATTAATTACATATTTAACGAAACCCTAATTATCTACCATATTAATTATTACATGATTAAAAATTAATAATTAACAAAGATTAAGTAAAACTTACCTTAGAACTTGTTTTCTTGACAAAAGCAAAAAACCCTAATTTTTTTCTCCTCTTTTCTTCTTTGTTCGACCGGTTATACAAGGGGGGAGGGTTATGGGATTTTATTTTGTATTTATAAGCCCCCAACTAATTATAGATAAGATCTAATTAGTATTTGTTTCCTTTTAAAATTCCTTTTTCTTTCTTTTTCCTCTAAAGTTCGTTTTTTACTATTCATGCATATAAATTTTTTATTTATTTATTAATTACTTAATTATTTGCTTTACCTTAAGTTTTTATAAAAACCTAAGCTTATTTGAGCATACCTTTTTGCGTAAACGCAATTTACTAGACCTTTAAAAATAATTAACTTTTCATTTTTATTAAACCTAACATTTCAAAAATAGAAATTTCATTTCTTTCTTATTCTAACTACTAGAACCTAATCTCATCCTAATATTACTAACACATAAATACGTATACGTATAATTACTTACACAATTAACGCGAAACCGCTTAAATCACCAAAATCATTTCCTTGTCACCAAAAGTGAATGAAATGACTTCCGCAAAATCCAACACAAATCCAATCCCAATGAGACAGTCACGCTCAATGGATTGATTATCCAATCTCACATATCCCACACAAACACATATAAATACGTAATAACACATATAACACATAACCCATACTTATAGAACAGATATTTAGGTCAACACTACGGTTTGACCAACCTGCTCAAGCTACGGTTGTCACATAAAGTCCCAAAAAGAAAGAAAGTTCTCCCATAGAACTCATTTGGAACTTATAATGCTTTAGTGTTTCAAATTCATTACTCATTTGTTTCTTGGTTGATCCAAAGATGATATCATCAACATAAACCAGTACTAGCAGGATATCATCTTTATGCCTTTTGATGAACAAAGTTTTATCAATTTGACCCCTGTGAAAACCATTGTCCAGCAAATAAGTTGACAATGTCTCATACCATGCTCTTGGGGCCTGATGTAGTCCATAGAGGAGCCTTTCTAACCTATAAACATTATCTAAAATGTGGATCTCAAACCAGAGGTTGAATAGCCCATACACCTCCCTTCTATCTTCCATATAGAAAAGCAACTCTCACATCATTTAGGTAGACAATAATCTTTGAATGTAGGAACAAATTGGTTCTTATGATTCACTCTTTGCACATTGTTCCAAACTGGTTTATTCTCCCTTTGAACATTACCCTTACCCTTCTGTTTGTTTAGTTCAACCTGTTTAGCCATCCTTTTCTCATGAAAATCACAATCTCTGATAAGATGACTAAGACTTCCACATACAAAACATGCTTTTGTAGTAAACCCATATCCCAAACCCAATTTTTTAGATATTAAACCACTACAATCCTTTTTGTCAGGTTTGGAACTCTTACTGCATGTGTTTTGTTGTTTAACAGTTTGCCTAGGAGTTTTTATATGCTTAATAGTATTAGCAAAACTAGGTGTTTCCTGTTCTTTTGAGGGTAGAGACACATGTTCATCTTCACTATCTGATTCATACTCCTCAATGATAGGAGCATCATTCCAAACTTTAGGTTGACTTACTACTGTGGGTTCATTGACAACTGTTTCAGGCATAGATTCATGTGTTTCTTCACTAGTATTTGATTCACAAGAAGTAAAGTCACTGCTCCTAGCATCAGATTCACTAGGTTTAGATTGCTTTGGACCATATGTAAATTGTGAGTCATCTATTTCTGTATCAGGTCTAGAAGGAATGTAGATCCCTGTCATTAGAGGGGGAACAACATGCATCCCCTCTGCATATCTATCATTCACAGGACTATTTTCTGTTTCACTTGTCCTACTAACAAACACACTTTGGAAAACTTCATTTTCATAACTTAAAACACCTTTATTCAATTGATTACCATACCCAAGCCCAGCCTTATCCCTAGCACTCATCTGACTATTTAGCAAAATATTAAGATTTTTAGAAGAGTTGTGCCATTTTTCTACATTAGCTTTTAAATCTTCTTTTTCTTTTTCAGCTTCTGCCAATAGTTTCTTATGGTATGTAAGGACATGAGTTTTATCATCTAAGTCAATTTTCATAAACCTTATCTTTTCCTCATACCAAAGTTAACTTTGTTGATGAGCAACTAATTGTGCTTCAACTTTCTTTAAAGCTTGAGTATATACCTGTATTTCTATACTGGCATCTCTAAGTTGTTCCCTCTATTCATCATACAATTTTTTAAGTTTAGCATAAGACTCTTTACATTCTTTTGAACAAGAAGTTACCTCTATGTCTGAGCCTGAACTGCTGCAAGCCATCAAAGCATAGTTCTCTTGTTCATCTTCTGAGTGACTGGTCCAATCAACACCTTTTCCATCAAGAGTCACCAAAGCTTTAGAGCCCTCTTGTTTACCAAATCTTCTCCCATTTTCTTTATCCTTATTCCCAGTGTTCCAAGCATCTCTCCTCCTACTATCTTGATTCCCCTTGGATCTATACTCTCTAGCAAAATTCCCTGTCTTGTGAAGACTATAGCACTCGACTTTGGTTTTGTTAAAACCAACCGGTTCCTTGGCATTAAATTGTAGCTTTCTACCTGTCTTTTTGTAGAACTTTTTCATTCTCATGGAAATCATGGCCACCTGCCATTTCAAGTCTATTTCTTCTAAATCAAACTCATCAAGCAGTTCCAGATCCTCATGATCTAATTGTGGGAAACTGGATTGATTTTCAAGTAAGGAGTATGATAAAGTATGTTCATATTGTGAGTTATGACCAGAAGAATTAGAAACACCATAAGCGGTACTAACACCATTAGTACTGCTAGTGTTCTCTGAAACGAATGCCACATTCTGTGTGCTAGAGGATGATGCAGTAAAGCCTTTAACATCATACTCAAAGACTCTAAGATTATTATACAGGTCATCAAAACTGAGACTGTCCACTCCTGGCTTGGTCCTCATGATTAAGGAAACTTGAGACCAGGCAGAAGGTAGAGACCTAAGGAATTTTTGATTTACATCTTTAGTGGAAACGCCTGCACCATGAATCTCTAGTTGAATTAGAAGACTCTAAAACCTGTCATAGCCTTTATGTAGCCCTTCTGAATTTAATACAGAGAAGCCTTCAAACTGTTGCTTTAGAATATACTTCTGCATTTTCTTTGATTCATTATTTCCACCAAATCTAGATTTGATAGCTTCCCACATCTCTTTAGCATCAGTTATTTTATGAAATTTAGCAAGATGATCTTCTGGTAAAGCCATAAGCAAGGTGGTCCTTGCTTTTCTTTTTCTTTCTCTGGCTAAAATATCTTCTGCAGTCTTGGGAGGCATAACTTTTATTAAACCATTTATATCAGTTGAGACACTCACAGGACCATTTCCTCTTTGTATAACTTCCCAGATAGGATAATCTGTATGGGCCAAATAATGTTCCATTTTCATGGCCCATATTTCATATTCTCCCTTCTTAAGAATAGGAAGTTTGATGGTTGAAACAGTGTGAGGGGTTTGTTGTATTGGTGTTTGAGATGGTGGTGGTGGTGGTGGAATTTTATCCTCTGATCCAGCCATTGAATAGATTTGTAAGATAGCAATTTATAACTGGTTTTTGTTCTTTTTACTCAGAGTTTCTTTACAGGCTCTGATACCACTTGTAGATCCCTTTGAATATAGATCTTTCTACCTTGTTAAGGGTTGTAATATGAATAGATCCACACAAACTACAGGAGAAACAATGACTATAAACATTATAAGTTATGCGGAATCTAACTTATAATGCTAAGAAGAACAATGAATATTGATAACTAAACTTTTGTATTAATCTGCTAAAACGATTACAAATTACTAACTATGAGATATGAGATTATATATGAGAGATATATTCCCTAACACCGTAGGGTTCCTTTTATAGACCAAGGATAAACCCTAACAGACTTACAAAACGCGTAAAAGATAATGCATATCTTTTCCTATAATATCTCATGCATATCTCTTAAACGGTACTAACTATTTTATACTAACAGTACTAACTAAGTGATCAGTACTAACTATTTTATACTATCAGTACTAACTACAACTATTGGTACTAACTAATATAGCTAGCGATACTAAGTCAGGAATGCATAAGGAGTCAAGGCTTACATGGAAACTAATAAAAGATATTAATGAGAGAATCAATTAGATATTCATCTTTATCTTTTCATCTTTATCTTTTTTTGACCAAATCTTTATTTTCTCCACCAGCTTGTAGAATTCTTCAATGACGACTTTGGTCCTTTTGTTTCCATCTTGTTTCATTCGTGTTTTATCTTATCAACTCAAATATAATTCCCAACAATCTTCCCCTAGTTGATAATGACAAAACTAAATAAGCACGAACTTCCCCTGAAGTTAATATACGAATGAAAACTTCCCCTTAAGCTACCAATGATCTATAAGTTGCAAATCATCAAATCTTCTTCCCCTTTTTGTCAATATCAAATAGGAGACTAAAATATGCAACTTTGATCTTCACAACTACAAACCATTATTACACTTCTAATCCAAGTATTCTAATTACCCAAATTGCCCTTTATTACGCACCTTAAGAAAAATGATCTTTAGCAGTAAAAACTTACACTAGCAGTAGTAATAAAGGCTAGTAGTAGTAAAAACCTTCACCTCGATGTAGCATACAATTGGTTAAACATTTTAACATTAAGCTTCCTCTGAAACCCATATGTTAACCATTTCTTGAATCTTCAATTCTGTAGGCTCTATGTAATGATTACTGATGAAGAAAACTAAGTATAACCAACTTGATGCTGAAGTAGAACAACCCAAACTTGTGTCTTATATCTTGTACTATCCACGTGACTTCGAACGTATACCCAAACCGATGTATAGGGAGACTGCAATCTCTTGACAATTTATCCTCATCTTCTATGAGACACATAACCAAAGTGATAGCAAATGTGAGCATTGAGCACCATAAGAAAAATCACACACCTTTGCTAGATTTGTCAATTCTTCGTCACAACGTTTCTAAGCACGAATAAGTTACCTCCAAATGTTGTAAGCCATTTGAGATATGATAAGAACACGCATTCGTGAAACTCCACTTCAATGTCAAATAAGTGATAAATAATAATCTTCATAATCAATTAAACCAATAAAATACGAGCCTTTAAATCAGTTAAGAACCAAAAACCAAAAATCTTATGTGTGTGTTATCCGATATCTGTCAAAGCTAGCAGTACTAACTTCTTTTATCGGACAAGGCTAGCAGTATTAACCAGCAATAATAACAGTAGTAACTGCTTTTATACCTTAGCAGTATTAACTCATGACTTACTACTGTTCTTCCATACTAGGCAACACAAAGTACATTAGCAGCATTAACCATCCTTGACAACATTAAGTATATACTTGACAGAATTAAGGTTTTACTAGCAGCATTAAGTATGTACTTGAGCCCTAGCAGCATTAACTGAGTCGAGCAGCACTAATTTAAACAAACAACAGAAACTATATCAAAGCAGCATTAATCTTCTTTAACAGCATTAACTTTGTATACAAATCCAACAATAGTAACTGCTAACCCTAGCAGTAGTAACCATCCTATTACCAGTTGTATACCTGCTGATCTAGATCATTGCCTTGAAAGTTTCCATGTCTTCTGATTTAAGCACGATAATGATCAAAAATAACATTAACATCCTTCTCTTCTAAATCATGACCACCATAGATACCATTAGTGTAAACCCCAACTTTATACAATCACGGCTTATCAAGAAAACCCTAAAAGAGTTTGAATGAATTCATACCAAGCCGTGTATACACCACATCAGATCCAAATAAAACAAATATATAAACCCTAATTGTATTGCATACCCAAACAGGTAGAGAGGACGATTATAAGCATCATTATAGCACTGAATCTTCATAACCCCATAAAACTTTCACCACACGATTTCTTGAAAATTAGGGTTTTTAGGGTTTCTTTAAAACCTTGTAGATCCTAGATCGAGAGCCACCAGGCTCTGATACCAATTGTGGAAACCTAAAACACGTGATAGGTTCTTTGATCGTTTAAGCTCGAGGTTGTTTAGACCTCATCTAGGATAATATAGTAACAATGATATAAATTGCACAACGGAAATAATAAACACAAATCAAAGTTACTTCAAGGTTTTTCTTTATTAATCAACACAACCCCAAATACTATTTGATCAGAATAGATCGGTTACTCTAACTAGTAACAGGGATCAAAGATCCTTGAGGCTAAACTCTAGACGTCTACACTAATTATACAAACGTGTACACACACACGTTTTCTTTTAGTCGACTCTCATATAGAACACACACTTTTCTGGATGATTAAAACAATATGCCTGGACCTCCTTTTATAGCATAAGGAGTCAAGGCTTACATGGAAACTAATAAAAGATATTAATGAGAGAATCAATTAATTATTCATCTTTATCTTTTCATCTTTATCTCTTTTTGACCAAATCTTTATTTTCTTCTACATCTTGTAGAATCCCACAATGACGACTTTGGTCCTTTTGTTTCCATCTTGTTTCATTCGTGTTTTGTCTTATCAACTCAAATATAATTCCCAACAATCTTCCCCTAGTTGATAATGACAAAACCAAATAAGCACGAACTTCCCCTGAAGTTAATATACGAATGAAAACTTCCCCTTAAGCTACCAAGGATCTATAAGTTGCAAATCATCAAATCTTCTTCCCCTTTTTGTCACAAAAGAACTAATGATAGAAGCTTTGATTGTGAATATCAAAGACTATGCGGAATCTAGTCAATGATACTAAGAAGAATTATAATGAAACAGTAATGAATAAGATCAATAACAAAACAATTTACCAAAATTTCAGCCTTAATATAATATGAACACTCATAATAGTAATAGGGTTTACAAAACCTTGAAGCTAAACGATATAAAAAACAAAACGATTTCTAGATGTTATATCTATACCCTAGGACCTCCTTTTATACACCAAGGAGTCCTAGTTGGTTTATAATATATTCCTAAGTTATCATGATCTTCTAATCAAATAACTTATACGTATCTTTTACAAAATATTTCATTCATATCACATAAACAATATTAACTTGATCTAACAGTCTTAACTTGAGCAGCATTAATATTACTCTAACAGTAGTAACTAACACTAGCAGTAGTAACTTTTGTGCTAGTAGTACTAACTACTTAGAATATTTTCCTTGAACTTCTTGAGCAGTAGTAACTTCAACTAATAGTCTTAACTTTTGTACTGGCAGTATTAACTTTTATAAGAACAGTATTAAGAAGCTTTTTAATCCCAACAATCCTCCCATAAACTTGATGTTCATCTTCTGAATCTTCAAGTTTCTTGATTAAAAGCTTTATCTTTACTAGGAGGATGTATCCAAACACTTCATTTCTTATTTTGTTGTTTTGTCATAAGCTTGAGAAGTTGATAACACATTTTATTCCAATGGTCAGCTTGAAGCTTCTTATTTAGCATGTCTGTGATTGTTGCAGGTGTAAGGGGATAAGTCTTCTCTACCAACATATAGATATGCAGATTTTGAAACCTTACAAAATGTAACATTCACTTTGTGTCCTTGTAGATTCCTTCACACTTCACTTTCTACATCAGGTTCAAACATCACTTTCAGATCATCTCATAACACTCTTTCATATGCCTCCTCTGGCCTTGTATTCCCATGCTTAGCTTTAACCAACCTCCATAAAATTTTCAAATCTTCCCTGTCAAATTCTTTGAGCAATTGACTAAACACTAAGTATATCTTTGGACTTCCATCAACTCTTATTATTTTATAATAGCCTTGCTTTCCTTTTGTATGAATCTGGAAATCTACAATGTGTACATGCTTAGTAGCTAGAGGTATAGCATTGATTGCCACTTCTTCTTCTAAAACAAGTTCAAAGCAGTGTTTAAGATCTCCTTCCTTTTTATCATCATCATCATCCACCTTTTGCTTTTTGGTAGACTCTTGTTGAAGATCCTCTCATGCTCTCTTAGAACTTCCTTCTGCTTTAGTCTCACTGCCTTCTGCTTTATCTTTCACCACTCCAGAATCTATATGTACAAATGAGTCTATCCAACTCATGATCTTGTCAAAAGCCTTCTGAACTTCATTAAAGCTTTTGTTCTTCAACTGGTTGTGAGTGAATACAGTCATGTTTTTCAGATAAGTACAAATTTGATTCCTCTTTTTAGCCTTGGTTAGTGGTTTTCTTCTCTGATTTTTGCTTTAAGTTTTGCAAAATGCTTCTTTCTTTTATCCATGAGTTCCACCAAATAGATTTGACTTTTCTTTAATAGTCCAACTATCCTTGCTCTTCTTCCTGTAATCTTGCAGCTACTCAAATATGCCCCATCAAAAGCTTGAAACATCATCCCATTCAGCAATGTTTGCATCTTCTACTCTTTGTCTTGCCAGCCTTTCCTCTTCTTCTAGTTCAGCTTGCATTTGAGCTTGCAATCTTTGAGCAATTTCCTCATTAAACTTGATCTGGTCTTTTTTCTTCAATGGATTTTCTTGTTCAAACCATTTTTACCTTACCGATTGTCTTTAGATCATGTTGGTTGAGTTGTACTGTGGTATTGAGCAGTCTTCACCAGGTTCTTGCATAACCACCCTCCTTAACCTTATGCTTTCTCACTCTTCATTTTCATTAGAGTCTGACAGATTGCGTAAGATCTTTATCTTCAAAAGACAATTGTTGTTTGTTAGAGAGTAATTGGTTTAAAGCAATAGTAAAAATAATACTGACAGTATAATAGTTCAGTCAGGTGTAACAAATCACCAGCATTAGTAACTGTGCACGGCAGTATTAACTTCAGCACCACAGTAATTTAACGTGCATCACCAGTAGAACTTCCTTTTGCAACATTATATTAAATCATCTTCTTGGCCATCTCCTTTAACATCGTTGAACACATCATCCATATATCCTATCAAACCTTTAGCTATCAAAATCTCTTTCTTCAAAGATTGACCTCTGTTTCCCTTGTTTCAAATTCCTCCCATGTTTGGATGCATCCTCCTCACCCAAACTTCTTTTTCTAGAGGTACCAATCTTGAATAAATTCATCCTTAGAGTTCTTGACCTTTTTCTCTTTTCCAGTTAGTGACTCTCTGTACTTCAAATTAGCAATCTCCTTTGCTTGAGCAGTCTTTGTTGTCTCCAAGTCAAGAACCCTATCAGATAATTTTTGTACAAAGTTCCATCAAGTACTTTTACGTTCCAGTCTGTCTCTCACCACATCTAAGTGTTTAACTCTTTGAGATATGTTGATCATTGGACTATTTAGATGCAAGCCTCAAACCTAGTTTGAGCTTCTGCATCCCCTAATATGGTATCTTGGCACCTAGGACCACTACCTCAACCGTTTTCCCAAGAGGAAATAGGCCCATTAAGTGATGCCAAAGCTTTGGTCCTATTTATTTTACTAGTGGCAGCCCTTTCCATTCTGTCTTCCCACTCCTTAGTGACAGTCTCATCTGCTACAAGGGGAATAGGTCAACTAGACTGAGATATCTCAGTGTCCCTTTGGCTTTCCTAGGTCTGTGAGTCTTTTTGGGTTGAGATGATGATGGAACAGTGATTGGTTCAACTTAAGATGGTGTAGCAGTTGTGTATGTGTGTTGGGGATTAGTGGGTTGTCCTGACCCTTCACCCATATCTACTTGTTGTTCCATCATAGATGAAAACAATGGTGTTACAATCCTTGAAAAATATTTTCCTTGCCTTCTCTTGTTTGCAAAAATATTTTTAGTATAAGAAGGTGTATCATAAACAGCATTAACTTCTAAAAGATTTTCAATTTGTTTGTTTAAAAACAGTTGTAAAAACCTTGGATACATTAAAAACTTTTTAGAACTATCCAAGTTCCTCATCATACCATCAAAAATCAATTTAGAAAAATTAAACTTTTGATTCTTAGCCAAACATATAACTGCTGATGCTATATTAGTACCAAATTCATTCCAAGCAGTTGATTTAGAACTTAAACATTGTAAGATGGTATGAATTAGATACTTCCATTGAGGGGAAAAGTAAGGTTTATAAAAAGTAAGTTTCTCAGAAAGCTTTTCATATCCCATCAATTGAAGGTTTTCAAAAATTTTAGTGTTTGTTAGACAAGCAATACCATCCTCATCATCAAATTGAAGATCTCTCCTCACAGATGATTCTGATATTACTATTGTCTTGCCCTCAACCTTGGCATGAATCTGTGTTTCATTATTGACTGTTTTGGTCTTAGCAGTAGACCAAAACTGTTCAATACAAGAAACATAAATAGTAGGACTAACTGTCAAGGCATACCTTATGGGGTTAGCATTCAGGAAGTCTACTATCTCAGCAAAATCAGCATTCTCTGTGGATTTTTCCAAGTAAGCAACCATATTATGTGAGTCAGCAAAATTTAGGCCCGCCATGGCTGTCACAAGTCGCCACGCCCTTTGGACCGCACGTGACCAAGCCACACCCCGGTAATGGGCATTGACAGCCAATACTTCGGAACGGGTGTCAGGGGATCTGAACGCGTTGCTCGAGAGTGCACTTACCAGGATTTCATGAAGTGCAAACCTCTGTATTTCAAGGGCACTGAGGGAGTGGTTGAGTTACACCAATGGTTTAAAGAATGGAGATGTTTTCCAATACGCAACTGCTCTGTGGAAAAACCAGGTCAAATTTTCTACTTGTACTCTTTTAGCAAGTGCTCCGAACCTGTGGAATTCCCATGTTATGACTGTTACTCGTGATGTTGCATATTCAATGACTTGGGTCGATCTAAGGAAGAAGATGACTGACAAGTATTGTCCCCGAATGAAATGAAGAATCTTGAGGGTGATTGTGGACACTTGAAAGTGAGTAGGTACTGATGTGGTCACGTACAAACCAGGTTTTCAAGAACTAGCACTGACTGTGTGTTAGGCTGTCCCTGAGGAGTCAGACAAAATTGAAAGGTATGTCGGTGGATTGCCCGACATGATCCATGGAAACATTGTAGCTTCAAGGCCAAAAGCCATGCAAGAGGCTATTGAAATGGCCACTGAACTGATGGACAAGAGAGTTAGTACCATTGCGGAAAGACAAGCTGAAAACAAGAGGAGTTTTGAAAACACTTCCGAAATTAATCAGACACAACACAACACAACAACCAAAATAAGAGGCAGAACACAGGCCGGCCTACCACTGCAGGCAATAGTGACAGAAATCATACGCGGGTCTAAACCTCTGTGTTCCAAGTGTAATTACAATCATGAAGGTCCTTGTCTACCTAAGTGCAGTAACTGCAAGAGGGCTTGGCCATCTGGCCAAGGATTGTAGAAGCGACCTGCAAATGCTAACAACAACAACCGCAAACAACAAACCAATTAATAATCAGAAGGGAAATGGTTGCTCGAGTGTAGAGCTCAAAGTACATTTTAGAGAAATGCCCAAAACTTAGAAACATGACCGTGTAAATCAATCTGGGAATGACAGCGGCTCTAGCGATGTGTTTGTGGTTGGAAAAAGCGGGGGAAACCCAGACATCGTCGTGCGGGTACGTCCTTCTAACAACCGCTATGCTTATATTCTGTTTGATACGGGCCCCGATCGAAGTTTGTGTCTACTGCATTTGCTCCCAAATTGACATCACGCCATCTACCCTAGATCACTATTATGATGTCGAACTAGCTGACGGGAGGATAATTGGGTTAAACACTATACTTAAGGGTTGCACATTAAACTTCCTAAACCACCAATTCAACGTAAACTTAATGCCTGTAGAACTTGGTAGTTTTGATGCTATAATCGGTATGGATTGGTTGGCGAAGTACCAAGCGGTCATTGTGTGTGCCGAGAAGATTGTTCGCATTCCCTGGAGAAATAAAACCTTAATCATACACGGTGATGGAAGTACCCAGGGAAATGTGACACGATTAAACATCATTTCGTGCACTAAAACGCAGAAGTACATGGAAAAAGGGTTTCCTATCTTTCTGGCACATGTTACTACAAAAGAGGTTGAAGACAAGTCGGAGAAGAAGCGACTTGAGGACGTACCAATAGTTCAAGACTTTCCTAAAGTATTTCCTGAAGACTTGCCGGGTCTTCCTCCGACTCGACAAGTGGAGTTCCAAATTGATTTGGTACCTGGTGCTGCACCTGTAGCACGGGCACCTTATCGATTGGCGCCTTCCGAAATGAAAGAGTTATCTGAGCAACTGAAAGAGCTATCCGACAAAGGCTTTATAAGACCCAGTTCCTCACCCTGGGGAGCTCCGGTCTTGTTTGTCAAGAAGAAAGACGGATCATTTCGGATGTGCATTGATTACCGGGAACTGAATAAACTAACGGTGAAGAACCGTTATCCGCTCCCAAGAATTGATGATTTATTTGATCAGCTCCAAGGGTCGTGTGTCTACTCAAAAATCGACCTAAGATTAGGTTATCACTAATTGAGGTTTTGAGAAGAAGACATTCTGAAAACTGCCTTCAGAACTCATTATGGCCATTACGAATTTCAAGTTATGCCGTTTGGTTTGACAAATGCCACCTGCCGTATGCATGGACTTATAGAATCGTGGTATGTAACCATATCTGGAATAATTTTGATTGTCTTTTTGACGAATATTCTGATATATTCGAAGAACAAGAAAGAACATGAAGAACACCTTAAGCAAATCTTAGATTGCTTAAGATGGAGGGCGTGTATGCAAGTTTTTCCAATGTGAATTTTGGAATTCCCAAGGTACAGTTCCTCGGTCACGTGATCGAGATAGTGAAGGAATTCATGTGGAATCCAGGCCAAGATTGAAATCATTAAGGATTTGACATCTCCTAGTCACCAACGGAGATAATATTTTTAGGTTACTTGCTGGGTATTACGAAGATTCATGCAGGTTTTCAAAGATCGCCAAAACTCTGGACTAAGCTTATCTAAAGAAGGTCCAGATTTGAGTGGGGCATCAACAAGAAGCAGCTGTTCAACTGTTGAAGCAAAAAGTTGTGCAGTGCACCAATCCTTGCATTACCTGAAAGACGCGAGATTTCATCGCATACTTGCGACGCTTCAAAGAAGGGTTTGGGCACTATGTTGACTGCAGAGAAGAAAGTGTTTTCTTATGACATCGCGCCGTTGAAGGCATTCATGAGAAGAACTATATGATCATGATTAGAACTTGGTGCAGTGGTGTTCGTCTCAAGATCTGGAAGACATTCTATTTATATGGAACTAAGTGTCGGTGTTCACGATCACAAGAGTTTGCAACACATTTTAGATCAAAAAGAGTTGAACATGAGGCAACGCCGATGGTTAGAGTTGTTAAGTGATTACGATTGCGATATTCGTTATCACCCGGGGAAAGAAAATGTCGTTGCTGATGCTTTGAGCAGGAAAGAACGAGAACCACCGTTAAGAGTTCGAGCCTTAGTCATGACTATTAGCTTGGATCTTTCCAAACAGATCTTAAATGCTCAGACCGAAGCGCGAAAACCAGAGAACATTAAGAGTGAAGACGTTGGGGGAATGTTGATTGAAAATGCTAAATTTCCAGAAGCGATTAGAGAACAAAAGTTGGAACCACGTGCGGATGGAACCCTGTGCCTCAATGGCAGGAGCTGGTTACCTTGTTATGGCGATTTGCGGACTGTGATCATGCACGAGTCTCACAAATCAAAATACTCTATACATCCGGGTTCTGACAAGATGTACCAAGATATGAAGAAGCTATATTGGTGGCCCAATATGAAAGCCGACATTGCCACCTATGTTAGCAAGTGTTTGACATGTGCTAAGGTCAAGGCCGAACATCAAAGACCATCAGGATTGTTGGTACAACCCAAGATACCTGAATGGAAGTGGGACAACATCACTATGGATTTTGTTACTAAGCTTCCTAAGACGTCGCAAGGCTACGACACCATTTGGGTAATCGTTGACCGACTCACTAAGTCTGCGATCTTCACACCGATGAGAGAGACTGATCCTTTGGATAAACTTGCAAGATTGTACCTAAAGGAGGTGGTCACGAGACATGGAATACCCGTCTCAATCATTTGTGATTGTGACCCGAGATTCGCATCAAATTTCTGGAGGGCACTTCAGAACGCTTTGGGTACTAATTTAGATATGAGTACTGCGTACCATCCACAAACAAACGGGCAAAGCGAGAGGACCATTCAAACTCTCGAGGATATGCTGCGTGCTTGTGCGATCGACTTTGGAAAGGGTTGGGTTAACCATTTGCCATTAGTCGAGTTCTCATATAACAATAGCTATCACGCTAGCATCAAGGCCGCACCATTCGAAGCACTTTATGGTCAAAAGTATCGTTCACCTGTTTGTTGGACTGAAGTTGGAGAAGCTCAAATCCTCGGTCCAGAACTAATTCAAGAGACCACTGAGAAAATCATCCAGATCAAGCAAAGGATGCAAGCCCGCAGTGATCGATAGAAGTGTTTACGCGGGGGGGGGGGGGGGGGGGGCTGGGGGGTGACTTGAAGCGTAAACCAATGGAATTCTAAGTCGGGGATAAAGTTATGCTTAAAGTTTCGCCTTGGAAAGGGGTCGTACGTTTTGGCAAACGGGGGAAGTTAAACCCTAGGTATGTTGGACCTTTCAAGGTGTTAGAAAAGGTTGGAGAGGTTTCTTACAAGCTCGAGCTTCCTGAAGAGCTGAGTAGAGCTCATAATATATTCCATGTGTCCAACCTAAAAAAGTGTCATGCCGACGAACCTTTAGCCGTTCCGTTGGATGGACTTCATCTTGATGACAACCTCTATTTTGTTGAGGAACCATTAGAAATAGTAGGCAGTGAAGTTAAACGGTTGAAGCGAAGTCTGATCCCATTAGTCAAAGTTCGATGGAACTCCAAGAGAGGTCCTGGAGTTCAGTGAAGCGTGGAAGACCAATCAAGAGAAAATATCCACCCCTTTCACCAAGACCACACGGTCAAGTACTGCATAGTGAGCCTTGAGGACACGGCCTTGTTTAACGAGGAAGTCTTATAACACCATGTGTTTCAGTCATTGACAACGTCGATAAATCCGCAATGTACCTTTTGTATTGTACGTGTTTACTTTAAATCATAAACGCTAAGTTAAATCGCGTACACCAAAAATTAGCGATCAATGTAAACGGGCATCAAACAATTAAATGTTTACATCAAGCAAGGGTTAAGTAATTATTTTGAGAATAATTATTAACTTTTTTTTGGGGGGTTTCATTTGATTTTTTATCGGCTACGTAAAGTGTATTACGTTTCGGTAAATTGCGTTTAGGCACTCCCGGAACCACCAAAACTTTTCTACGCTTCAACAAATACCCACATTTATACCCAATACATAAAAATTACTCAACAACATCACATATATCTTCTTATGGCCGCCCTCCCCCTAACTCATGGCAACAACACCATTTAGAGACATAGAGCACACAATTTTTACACAACTTGGACTTGTACAACACCTCTTCATTTAAACCTAGTCATTTCTTGTTCTTTGACCAAAGACCAAGACCAAGACCCCTTAAGACCCTCAATGTGTTCCCTTGACTAGTCATAAGGCTTTATAATGCAAGTAACTAGATGCATATCACACACTTCTCATTTCCTTAGTGAAAAATCAAACAATACTCCCTTTGTCACACATACAAACCCACGGCACAAACCAACAACAATACACAATCCATACAAAATTTTCTACAACCCATACACACTTATACACATCCATCCTAAGATATTCTAAGGTATTTCCAAGCATTGGCTAAGCATTTTCAAGTATTAATCAAGTGAAAGGAAGCTAGGGTTTTTATTAAGAAAACAAGGGTTTTCATTGGTGCAAGCTTTGGATTTCTATCTAAACAAGGGTTTAGATTACTTTGTTCATCATCATCATACATCATAAGGTCTACTAGAACCCTTTATGTTCTTTCAATATTCATTTTATGCATATGTTAGTTCTATTGTAGCTTGAATCACCATGTAGGATTTTTAACATGTAAATGGAGTTTTTACTTGTAATGATCATTTTGCACACTATTATATATGTTGAGATATTGCTAATATCATGTTAAAAGGGATGAGAAAGTATTGTACCATATTAAGTTGGTGTAAAAATGATTAACTACAAAAGTAGTAAGGTATAAAAGCAAGGTTAAAAATGGATTCAACAAGGTCACTCAAAGATTCTGTCCAAAATTCGTATATATAACACATTATTTTAT
>BQNB010092063.1:0-26708 GCA_026074375.1 Tanacetum coccineum | reverse complement strand
GAGCAATCACGAACAACCTACCCCTAGCCATCCCAAGTCTGATGTGCGGAATACGGTAGGGAAAAACAAACAAACCCCCAAGGGCTCTGCAAGAACTACATCCGCTGTAGATCTCGAATAATTCTGCGAAAAGCACTATGAGAAACTGCTACCAATCATGGCAGATAAGTATGAGTATGAGCAGAGAAAGAAAGAAAAGATGGAGGAAGTAAAAGCGCGGCTTGACTTTTGTAGAATCCAAGATCTGGACTCAACTAGGGTAATATAACAATGATTGATAAGCACAGCGGAATATAAAGAACAAGAACACAATCATGTTACTAATAAGGTTTTCTTTATTAAGCACAATAAAGAACTAACTACTACTACTACACTACACACGCTCTATGCGTTTCTTAGACTCTCATTGGAGAAGTCTGCTATGAATGGATGCCTGTAACCTAGACGTCTACCCTCTTTATATAATAGAGGGAGGTTACAAGAAACCCTAGCTTACTAACAAAGCTAACTAACTATTACATAATAGGTCCTTATTGTTTCAAAAGAAAACATAATACAATTAGGAAACTAATTAATTAACATTAATCATCACATTAATGTTTGACTAATCTATATCTTCAACATTAATGTTGATTTCAATCAACATTAATCTTGATCTTGTTTCCTTCTTTAGCATATCTTGTTTCCTTTTGTTTCTTCTTTCTTCATTTCTGTTTATGGGTTTTGTAATCATCAAATCTGTAATTCCTAACAAATTGCCTCCTAGTTTTTGGATTCTGCAAAACAAAGTAAGAAACATGCAAACCAACTAATGCAAAAAGGAAATTTAATTAAGTAAAGGTCGGGTTGTCTCCCGACAAGAACTTTTTTTAATAACGAGTCTTTAAGTTAGACTCATGCTCATTCTACATTTTAACAAAGTATATTGTTTCGTTAATCTCGTCTATCTCGTGTCCATGATACTTCTTTAGCCTGTGTCCATTTACCTTAAACCGAACTCCGTTTTTACCTAACACTTTGACTGTTCCATACGGATAAACTTTACTTACCGTATGTGGTCCATACCATCTGGTTCTAAGTTTCCCTGGAAAATTTTTTAATCTTGAATTGAAGACTAATACATCTTCCACTTCTTGAAACTCCTTATCTATAATTTTAGAATCATGCCAACGTTTAGTCCTTTCTTTATATGCTCGTGAATGCTCATATGCATCAGTCCGAAATTCATCAAGTTGGTTTAATTGAAGGAATCTATGTTTTCTTACAACATCTAAGTCAATATTTACGTTTTTTAGGGCCTGATATGCATTGTGTTCAAGTTCGATTGGCAAGTGGCATGCCTTTCCGTAAACAATCCTGAATGGTGTACTACCGATAGGTGTTTATAAGCTGTCTCGAATGCCCATAGTGCATCATCCAGTTTATCTGCCCATTCTTTTCTATTTCCGTTAATTGTTCTTTCCAGGATTCACTTAATGGCTCTATTAGTATTCTTCGTTTATCCACTAGTTTAGGGATGATATGGAGTAGCAAGTCTATGTGTTACTCCATAATTCTTAAGTGTTTTTTCAATGAGGGAATTGCAAAAATGTGTTCCACAATCGCTAATTAGAGCCTTCGGAACTCTAAATCTAGAAAATATTTTTTTCAGGAATTTTACTATGACACGTGCATCATTAGTAGGTAGGGCTTCGGCTTCGACCCATTTTGAAAAGTAATCGACAGCTACAAGAATATATTTGTTTTTTTTCGAGGAGGGAAATGGTCCCATGAAGTCAATCCCCCAGATGTCAAAGACCTCACTGACAAGAATGTTGGTTAAGGGCATTTGGTTCCGTGAGGAAATATTTCCTGCCCGTTGACAAGCATCACACCCTTGAACATATTTTTCCGCATCCTAAAAAATGATTGGCCAATAGAATCCAGACTCGAAGATCTTTCGTGCGGTAATATCTGCCCCGTAATGACCTCCCGTAGGTCCCTTGTGGCAATGTTCTAGGATTTCGTGTAATTCTCTACCAAAAAACACACATTCTTATAATTCCGTCAGGACATGATTTGAAGAGGTATGGGTCGTCCCATATGTATTTCCGTACATTGTTCAAGAATTTTTTTTCTTAAATAATAAGTCAGATGCCGAGGAACGATTTTAGAGACGAGGAAATTTGCATAATCTGCGTACCACGAGTCGATTTTAGTATTCTTTAGTTTAATAACCATGAGGTGTTCGTCAGGAAAATTATCTTGTATGGTATCTTCGTTTAATTCCTCCAAACTTGGATTTTCAAGTCTAGACAGATGGTCAGCCGCTAGGTTTTCAGTCCTTTTTTTATTCTTAATTTTGATAATGAATTCCTGAAGAAGTAAGACCCACCTTATTAGTCTAGGTTTAGCATCCTTTTTACTGAAGAGATATTTGAGGGCTGGATGATCAGTGTAAACCACCGTTTTAGACATTATTAAATAAGACCTAAATTTGTCGAATGTGTATACTACTGATAATAGTTCATTTTTAGCAGTGGTGTAATGTTCTTGAGCATTGTTCATAGTTTTAATTGCATAATAAATTGGGCGGAATTTTTTCTCAATCTGTTGTCCTAGAACAGCTCCAACTGCATAGTCGCTGGCATCACACATTAACTCAAAATCTAAATCCCAATTAGGTGCAATGATCACCAGAGTGGTGATAAGTTTATCCCGAAGTATGTCAAATGATTCTATGCATTCGTCTGAGAAGTCAAATTTGGCGTCTTTCATCAACAGCTGAGTCATAGGTCCGGCTATTTTAGAAAAATTCTTAATGAATCTTCTATAAAACTCGGCATGTCCTAAAAAGCTTCGTATACCTTTGAAGTTGGTTGGGTAAGGTAAACTAGCGATCACATCAACTTTAGGTTTATCAACTTCTATTTCTGCTTTTGATATTTTATGCCCTAAAACAATTTCTTCTTTGACCATAAAATGGCTTTTTTCCAACTTAGAACTAGGTTCGTTTCTTCACATGTGGCTAACATTTTTGACAAATTATTAAGACAAGTTCCGAAATAATTTTCAAACATGGAGAAGTCATCCATTAATACTTCTATAAAATCTTTACACATGTCATGGAAGATTGTTGTCATGCATCGCTGACATGTGGCAGGAGCGTTACATAACCCTAAAGGCATTCTTCTGTAGGCAAATGTGCCATAGGGACAAGTAAAGGTGGTCTTTTCCTGTTCTTCTGGTGCTAAAGGAATTTAGAAATATCCAGAGAATCCATCTAGAAAGCAATAGTATTCATTTCCTGATAGCCGTTCTAACATTTGATCAATGAAAGGCAAGGGGAAATGGTCTTTTCTTGTTGCATCGTTAAGTTTTCTGTAATCAATACATACCCTCCATCCTGTGATTGTTCGTGTTAGAATAAGTTTGTTATCTTTGTTGGTAATCACAGTGGTTCCTCCCTTCTTAGGAACCACATGAATTGGGCTTACCTAAGGACTATCTGAAATGGCATAGATTAGTCCTGCGTCAAGAAGCTTTAAAATTTTGGTTTTTACGACGTCTTAGACTTTAGGATTTAATCTACGTTGAGATTGTACGGTGGGTTTGGAATTTTCTTCCATCAAAATTTTATGAGTACCGAAAGAGGGAATGATTCCTTTAATATCAGAGATTTTCCATGTCAGGGCTTTTTTATGTTTGGTAAGGACTTCCAATAGTAACCTTTTTTCCTGGCCAGATAATAACGAAGAGATGATGACAGGTAATTCGTGGTTGTTGTCCAAAAAAGCATATTCTAAGTGGGAGGGGAGTTCTTTGAGTTTTGGGGTAGGTTTTTCTTCGTTGATAGAATTTGCAGCGAAGAGAGCATGGTTATTACAATCTTCTTGAATTGCAGGCATATGGTCAAGAATGGGTTCAATCAAATTATCGTGGTTTTGAGGAAGAATTTCTTTAATATTTTTGACGACAGAAAGATCAATTATGTCCGCAAAATGGCAGTTGTCCTCATCAGACGGGGGAAATCTCATAGATTTTTCTAAATCAAAGGTGATGATTTCATCCCCTACTTCGAAGGATGTCTTTTTATTAAAAACATCAATCATGGCATGTTCTGTGGCCAAAAATGGTCTTCCTAGAATAATGGGAATTCTATGGTCCTCTTCTATATTAAGTATTACAAAGTCGACTGGGAAAACAAATTTGTCAATCTTTACCATGACATTTTCCGTAATCCCTTTTGGAAACTAAGTAGTTTTATTTGCAATCTCGATACACATCCGTGTAGGTTTAAGATCACCTAGGTTAAGACGTAGAAACATCGAGTATGGCATCAGGCTTATGCTAGCCCCCAAATCAGCCAAGGCCTTCGTAATTCCACTTTGTCCTATTATACAGGGTATAGTGAAACCTCCTAGCTCCTTTTCTTTGGGTGGGACTTTGTTCAGAATGACCGCGAAGCATTGTTCATTTAATATAATTTTAGATGCTTCGCTTCCCTTTCCCTTTTTGAAAGAAGATCCTTCATAAACTTGGTGTATTTTGGCATTTGTTCAAGGGCTTCTATAAAGGGGATATTGATGTGAAGTTGCTGGAGGTTCCCACGGAATTTTTGGAACTGTTCTTTCTCTTTTTCCTATTTTAATCGTCTGAGAAAAGGGATATGTGGATCTGTCTTTTTAGTGCTATTATGTGTTTGTTCAGGAGTTATTTTCTCTGTGGTAGGGATATGTTCGGTGGTAATGTTTTGTAGGCCGTTGCTATCCTCAAGGGGGTTTTTAGGAGGTTGGTAGTTTAGCCCACTGCGAGTGGTAATAGAGTGAGCTAATCCTCTTGGATTTGTTTCAGTAAAGCTTGAAAGAGTACCAACCCCCTTACGTGTATTGATTCAGCAATTCGCCCCCGAGGTTCTTTTCAATAGTTTTAATAGCAGAAGCCTGATTTTTGAACGTCTTGTCGTAATTCCTTTTAGGAAAATGATCATCTCATGTTTATTTGAACATGAGAGGTAATGTTCTGCTTTATCTGATTGTACATTTGATTAATCAAATGTACAATCACATAAAGCAGAACATTACCTCTCATGTTCAAATGAACATGAGAGGATCCTTATCCTTCCTTTTAATTCTCCAAACAAAATTCTCGCTCTTCTTTTTCATCTAGTGAGCTTCTTTAATGAAGGAGCTTATAGTTTCTTCCAGATTAGAATCCCTTTCATCATTAGGATTTTTGTACTCGTGTTGCACCATTCGTACTTCCTCGTTAAGAACACTAATGTTGTATTCGAAATCGTTGATATGTTTGAGCACCTTGTCAAAATCATTTTTCTTGTATTCTTCTTCTTTATACCAGGAGAGAGAATGTTTTGACAATTCGTCGATGGCCTTAATTCTGGCGGCTGGTGTCATCCTTGGGACAGGTCCCTTGAAATCTGCCTTTTTTCTAGTTTCGGGGTCTAGCCCTTGGTAGAAAATTTGTAGTTGTTCGTGCTCATTGATTTTATGCTCTGGACAGTTATAAAGCAGATCGTTGAACCGTTTCCATGCAAGATGTAAGGGTTTGTTGCATTCTTGTCCAAAATTTCTGATAGCCTTGGTTTGTTTGATGATTTAGGAAAGCGAGCGGTATCTACTTAGAAAAGTGTTTTTCAGGAGGTCCCAGGTTGTAATGGATCCCGCTGACAACCGGTTCATCCATAGTCTGGCTTTTCCTTTTAACGTAAAAGGGAATGCCATGAGCATTACCTGGTCTCTTGACACTCCAGGAGATTGTAAGAGGTTGACAATAGATGTGATATTTGAGATGTGTTCGAGGGGGTTTTCGTCATTGTTTCCAAGGAACACATTGTCCTTTAATTCGTCAATGCATTAACCCCAGAATTCGAACTTAATATTTTCTTCAAATAAAGGTCTGACAACTCCAGGTCCGCTGTCGTCTCTTACCCTAGTTAGGTATCTGTTGACAATTGATTCTGGTTGTTCTGTATTACTCATGTTAAAACTAATGATTCTTAGCTCTTCGGCAGCGGCGCTAAAAACTTGATGCGTATTTTATTTTAAAATATATTTTTACCAAATTTTAAATTTATAAAACTCGATCTACCTGACAACGCACTAACGGGCAGAGAACCCGATCGTGGGTAGTATAGAATGGTAAATCCGAGGTCGTCCCACGAGCTAAGTTGTAATTAGTTTTAATTTGAAATGTCACATTAAGAAAATGGTTTTTGATTTGATTTGAAATGAATTTAAAATAACAATAAAATTAAATACTAAAAGTAAAAAAAGTTGGAGATATCAGGAGAGAAAACGTGCTACCCTAGTTACTTCTTTACTATTGTTATGAAAACGTTTTCCTGTGCAATGTTAAACTATGGTTTCATTAGTGGTTTCTAAGGTCGATAGACTTGAATAAGCATATATAGTTTGTTAAAGCATAATTTGGTAGGGCCGGTCCTGACGACTCTCCTAGGGCCATTCGTCGTCTTCCTGTGCCTTGAATAGTGCTGCCAACAAAGAAGATCCGGTTAGAAGAGAACCCGAGTCCGGAGCCCCGGGATCCACCCTCCGACGGTCAAGTCAGAATAGTATAAGCATATAGTAAAGAGGTGGTAGAGAATAACCTATGTAGGTATCTGTAGGCAGGATGATCCTACCCTTGTATATATAGTGTATGGATTAGGGTTACGTAGGATGCGGGGCACCCTTTTATTAGGTTCGGCCCATTGGGTCGAGCCCATTCTAGACTATACGCCAACATAGTCTACCCTATACTTCTCGCGATTCCGACTCAGTCCAAATCGTATAGGAGGTAGGATATCCATGTTGCAGTGATTAATCCCAACTATTCCCAAAACTGATCTAATAACCTATACAGATTATTAACCCTCTCTGAGAGAGTTCTTGTGCTTTTTAAGTATATTGAGTAATAAGTGCGGAGACCGGTTAGTTCCTAAACTAAGGGTCGGAGTCATAGATCCTCCCTAGTACCTGATGGATCCCATATTGACTAGATAATCTAATAATGAGGCAAGCCAGGTCCAAACCACCCGTACTACCAAAACCCAAAGTTACACGATAGTCAAGGAATATCTAACGAAACCATAATTTAACAAGAAACAAACATCATAACAATAGTAATTACATAACTAGGCCAGCACTTTAAGTGCTTAGCTGCTCATGGTAACAGAAACACAGCAAGAAATAGAAGTAATCATAGATTGAAAGCTCATAATTCTTACAATATTCGTATTTTAACGATTAAATACAAAAAGTAAGTAAAGTGTGATCTCCCTTGGACTCCAGGTGGAATTCTTTGATGGTTGGAAGCCTTTGTCGCCTCTCCAATTGGCTGTGGAGGAAGTGATATCGGAATAGCTTGAATGAGGCCTCTATTTATAGGTATCGAACCTGTTACAACATAACTGATAAAGGTGTTACGCCGTAACCTTCTTACACGACATTCCATATTTAAGTAGTTGTTACGGCGTAAGCAGATATGGTGTTATATTGTAACCTTCAAATAATGTCTATAAGTACGTGATCTTCCATCCATATTTGTAGATCTTCATGGTTACGGCGTAACCATGTAGGGTGTTACGCCGTAACTCTATCTATGGTAAGATTTCCTTCTAAATTCATGTTTATGACGTAACTAGATATGGTGTTACGCCGTAAAGTTGTCCTTGATCTTCGTACTTGCTTAAAATATGTTACGGTGTAACCATTTTTAGTGTTACACCGTAATATTCTTCAGAATTTACACTTTAAGCCCTTTTTCCCTTGTTTCTTGTCACTTTCCTGCATTTTACTTGAAAACTATAAAATGATAGAAAATATCTCGTTTTCGAGTGTTAGTGAAATATTTGCAGGTAATATAGGGGGTATTTTGCCACCAAACAGTATTAAATATTTAATGTTATCAGCAAAATAAAACATCAAGTAACAATGGCGGATACATAAGTGATACCAACACTAGGAGAAGTCCTTTTAGGCAAGGGTTTACTGTGAAAATTGCCAGAAAGAGGGACACTATAAGAATGAATGTTATCAAATTGTGGGATATCATGTTGGACACCTTCTTCATGGGAAAGTGAGACCCAACAACAAGCAAGGAGACAACAAGTCAAGGGCTGTGAATATGGCAATTGGATCAGATGTGACTTCAACCAGTGGAACAAAGGACACATCAGATGATTTTGCAGTGCTTGCCAAAATAGATAGCTTGCATAATCAGCCCAACCAAGTGATGTTGATGCTACAAAACACACAAGGCACAACTGATCCCAAGATCTTAGCTGCAGGTAGATATATGTTTATTGCTTCTTGTATTGCTCACATCAAAGATGCTTGGGTATGTAACAGTGGTGCCACTGATTACATCTGCATAACACTTTCAATAATGTTTAATATCAAACATTACACCACACCAATTGTTGTTTCACTCCCAAATGGTCATCAAACCATGGTGACCATTAACTGGTTCTGTTAGGCTCAAACCATAACTCACATTACACAATGTATTTTACATCCTAACTTTTGCCTATAACTTACTCTTTGTAAGCCAAATCATAAAGAAAACAACCCTCTTAGTCCTCTTTAACCATTCACAATGCATATTTTAGGAACCAACCAGAAGATAGACCATGTGACTCTATATGATGGACTTTACATCATCACATTCTGTAAATACCATTTGTAAGGACACTCATTTGTAGCATCTTAGATTAGGCCGCCCATTTGTATATATTCAAAATAAAATAAAGTCCTTACCTTCTATCCCAACTAAATCTTAAGTGCAATATATGTCCTTTAGCTAAGCAAACTAATTTACCCTTTTCACCAAGCACTTCACATGCACAAGCTAAATTTGAACTTGTACATGCTGACACATGGGGTCCTTATAAACACGGTACATTCAATAACTGCAAATACTTCCTAACATTGGTTGATAACTTTTCAAGGACAACATGGACATATTTAATCCCAAATAAACAGCATGTCACTTCTACCCTCAAAAATTTCTATCACTATGTTCAAAATCAATTCAAAACAACAATAAAAACACTAAAAAGTGACAATGGAACATAATTTATCAATCACTCACTCAATGAATTTTCTAAACCAAAGGCATCATACACCAAACTTCTCCAAACACTCCATAACAAAATGAGAGGGCTGAGAGGAAACACAAACACCTGCTAGAAGTAGTTAGATCTCTACATTTCCAAGCCAAAATTTCCTATACATTTATGAGGATATAGCCTTTTAGTAGCAACCTACCTTATTAACAGACTACATTTAACCCTTCTCAACAACAAAAGTCATTTTGAAATGCTTTTCCAAACACCACCAGATCTATCAAATCTCAAAACCACAGGCTGTCTAGCCTATGCATCCACACACACACCAAATAAATTTGCACCTAGAGCAATCCCATCCATTTTCCTTGGTTATCCTCGAAACCAAAAAGGGTATCTTCTTCTTTCACAAGACACACACAAAATCTTTGTGAACAGACATGTTACATTCCATGAAAACATTTTTCCTTTTCATACTCCAACCTCCACCATAGAACCTAATCACTCTACACCCATCTTCTTTCCGCAACCAGCCCCATCCTCAACTGTTATTTCACCACCAACCTCCTTCCCTACATCACCTTCTCCACCTAAAAACCCACCAACATCACCAAACCTAGACCCTGAACTAACATAACCAAATCAATAACAACAACAAACCCACACAGATGCAACACAAGAACCATTAACAAACACAACACAAGAACAAAAAACTTACACGCACTCAACAACACCAACTAAACCCATACCAAGAAACTCAAACATAACCAAACATATCCTAACTAATATAAAGGATTACCATCATTACAAACCATCATCTTTTCTAAATACATTTCACTCCAAACATCACACATCCCACTTCATAAACTACTTTAACGTCACCAAACCCTCCACTCTACATCTTATCAACTCCCTAAACCATGAGACAGAACCTACTTCATATACTCAGGCATCAAAGAATCCAAAGTGGATAGAGGCAATGAATAAAGAACTTTTTGCCCTTGAATTAAACAACACCTGGGAGCTTACTATTCTTTCTCCATCTAAATACCCCATTGGCAACAAATGGGTGTTTAGAATAAAGTACAATGCCAATGGAACTATAGAGAGATACAAGGCAAGGTTGGTGGCCAAAGGATTCAACCAAAAAGAAGGTATAGACTACACAAAGACTTTTGAACCAATAGCAAAAATGGTAACTGTGAGAACTATCCTGGCTCTAGCTTCCACTTCTAACTTACACATATATCAACTAGACATAAACAATGCCTTTCTTCATAGAGATATAAATAAGGAAGTTTACATGACCCTTCCTAGTGGTTACAACAAGTCTTTACCCCCTAATATTGTTTGCAGACTTAAGAAATCCCTCTATGGACTCAAACAAGCTAACAGGCAGTGGTTCATCAAGCTCATAAAGTTTCTTCTTTACAAAGCCACTCAGATACCTCTCTCTTCACCTACTTCACAAAAACAATTTATGTGGTCCTTTTAATATATGTAGATGACATTTTACTCACAGGAAACTCCCTCACATTCATTAATGACATCAAAGAAAAACTCCACAAGAAGTTCAACATTAATGATCTTGGTTAACTCAGCTACTACCTTGGTATAGAATTTCTTAGAAGCTCACAAGGAATAGTTATGACACAAAGAAAATATGCCTTAGATCTCATAGAACATGCTAGATTGATGAACATCAAACATGTCAAACCCCTCTGGACCCAAATGTTAAGCTGACCTGAGAGGAAGGAGAACCTTTATCTAATCCATCTTATTATAGAACACTTGTTGGCAAACTTATTTACCTCACCATCAGCAAGCCTGCTATAGCTTTTGCAGCTCAGTTGTTAAATCATTTCTCCCAGGCACCTCATACACCTCACCTAAAAGCACTGCTAAGGGTCATCAAATATATAAAGCTAAGCCCAGGCCAAGGCTTATTATTTCCTAGAAACAATTCAACTGTTCTACATGCTTATTGTGATAGTGATTGGGCAAATTGTCCCTCATCAAGAAGATCAGTATCAGGATTTAGAATTTTTCTTGGCAAAAGCTTAATATCCTGGCATTCTAAGAAACAAACTGTGATTTCAAGATCCCTAACAGAGACAGAATACAGAGCACTAGCTGATTGTTCTTGTAAAATTACTTGGCTACAATCTCTTCTAAAAGATCTCCACATCACCTTCAAAGAACCAGTCAAGATTTTTTGTGATAATGCATCAACTATTAACCTAGCATCCAATCCAATCCAACATGCCATGACAAAACATATTGTGATAGATTGTCACTTTGTAAGGGAAAAGATCAAGGCAGGACAAATTCTACCCATTTATGTTCTAACAACTGCTCAAACAGCTGACTTACTCACCAAAACTTTCTCAACCTATCATTTTCACAAATGCCTTTCCAAATTAGGTATGTGTGACTGCCAACTTGTAGGGAGGGGGGATAATGGAATACAAGCTACAAGTATGGTCAACTCAATAATGAAAGTCAAAGTCAAACCACATCACGACATTGTCTAAAACACCAAAAGTCCCTATGTATTTATAAAAAAAAAGTCCCTATGTACATTTTAGGGGCTGTTTCTTTTTTTCCTGTTTAGAAATAGTTCCTGTCTAGATTAATAATCCTGTTTGGAAATAATCCTGTATGAAAATATCCTGTTTCTTTTTCATCCTGAATGAGAATCTAAAAAACCTAAATGGCTGATTTACCCTTGTTTTTAAAATCACAGATAGAGCAATGATCTCGTATTGGAAACAAAAAAAATATCAAAAATCAAGTATAAATGATACATAATCAAACTTTAATTACTACAAATTTCTAAAAACTTAAGACAAGTCCATTTAAATAAGGAATTTAAAGGAGAAAAAAACCCGTAACTTTTATGCAGTTTTATACATATACAAAGATGATGTAATGAAGTCGACATAAAAAAACATGTTGGAGGGATCAAAAGAGTAGAGACGGCAATTCAGTGGTTAGCATGAGGAGTAAGGTGGCGGATTAAAGTGGCAGGTTAGTTTCCACCGAAACTAGAAACCGACGGTTTAGTTTTTACTTTGTGGAAGGAATTATAATATTTATATTGTAATTTATATGTGTGTTTGTTGAGCACGTACTTTTCGATAATAAACCGAGAAAATTGAACCGCCAAAGACCGAACGGTTTCGATTTTGGGTTTTATAAAACCGAATATTTCGGTTCGATTTTGATTTTTGCCAAAAACCGACCCAAACCGAACCGTACACACCCCTATTAAAAACAAGTGGGTCATGTTAGGAGAAGAAAGAATAAAAGAAAGACGCGTGGGTAGATTTTTTGATACAGGATCCTGGATGGAAACAACCTTCTTTTTAGCACCTTTTTAAAAACATGATTTACTTTCGTATTAAGCAAAAAAAAAACAATCTTTTTCCTAGTTGCATTAAGAAAATTTTCCATCTAGGATATTAAGCAAAAAAAAAAAAAACACCCTTAGTTATAGTCACTTTGAATGTTTGGTAGTATAAATAGTTTACCGGGTAAAAGTCAAAAAAAAACCCACGAACTTTCAAAAATGTCCCGACATCACCAACGAACTAAATTTCGTCCTACCTACACCAACGAACTTGTTTGTTTTGTGACAATATGACCAATATGACCGGCTAACATTTCCACGTCATTTATTATTTATTTATTTTTAATCTAAATCTGATCATAAACTCCACCATGACATTGAAATGACCTTTATACCCCTCATTGTAACTTCTTCCTTCCTCATGGCGACCAAATCCAAGATCCAAGATCAATCATTTCTTGCTCTTCCTAACTGCTCTTGGATTCTCATTGGAATACTACATTATATGATCCTGCAAGCTAGCATTAATGTGAGAAACAAAGTCTCCTTGAAGATCAAGCGAATCAGCATACCCATACTGGATCAAGCACCCGTAGACACCTTGACCCAATCGTTTTACAACAAACCGCTCATTGGGTGCAACCTTGGGAACCAATAGGTATCTCAGCGTTGTAAACACGGTTACTTTGTGAATTGATCTCATGTTCTTGATATAGTGACCCAAAACAGGGGTGAACCCATCTTGAATGTTGGTGTAAAAGAAGCAGAGTCCCGGAACCCTTTGGGCACCCGGGTCTGAAAGGAGAAGTTTAAGCCTGTCCATGTCTATTTTGTAGCGTTCCGGCTCCTGTCACACAATTCTTTCGCTACTAATCTCACCCACATAATACTTTAAAATACGTGGTTAAGCTACAAACCAATCTTGACCTTTCTTTACAACTTTCGTATCCGACTTCATGCGGGATTTTTATTGTTATTTTTCAATGAATCTGGAATTTTGTTGTGTTATTTTAGTGGGTTTAGTGGGTATGATTAGATAAAGAAGATGATGAAGGCTATGGAATTTATGTGTGAGGATGAGAATGAGATAGAGATAAGAATGAGATGGGACCCACTTGACTTTTATTGGTGTAATGGTATTGACTTGTGTTTAAAAAAAAAACCGGTTCAACGTGGAAAGTAACTGCCACGGTGTCAGTCAAAATTTATGATATGTGTGATATTAGAACAATATTTGAAAGTTCGTTGGTGTAAGTACGAAATTTAGTTCGTTGGTGATGTCGGGACATTTTTGAAAATTCGTAGGTATTTTTCGACTTTTACCCATAGTTTACCCTCTCATTTCTTTTAATGTACCGTAACAAATTCATTTTACACCGTCAATAATATTCTCTCAATTCAGTTTTATGAAAGTTTTTGAGTTAGTTGCAACGGCAACTTCGGTATATTGTTGCAAAAATAGGCATAAACGGTCGATTAATCAGCGCCAAGATGTTAATCGGCCACCAACGGATTTATTTTTGCCTAGTTTGACTAATTAATCGGATGTGATCAAAGATGGTCAACGGACTCAAAACCGATCGATCGTCAACCAAGTCAACTTTTTTGCTAGAATTAAAATTAGGGAATTCTTTTTAATATACCTAGCCACTTTATGTTGGAACTTAGAAATATTATTTTTACGTTACAAATGTAATTTCCAAAATTTTAAATGTTACATGTAAAAATTACAACCCAATTAATCCCGATTATCCGATTGATCGTATCGGCCACTCACTAGCGCTTTTTGCAACCTTTATATAGTATATATATAACTAAGTAAAGATTTGATAAGAGTTGTGATTTATATGGGTTGGAACCGTCGCTTCAAGAGTTGTGTATGTCAATCGAATCCTTTCGGAAAGTGTGACACTTGTACTCATACTTCATGAACATGAACATGACAAACTCGAGTTGTCTAAGGGAGCTTAAAGCTTTTTTAAACATTATGCCTAGGAAGAAGTTATACTATATTGTCTATACAAGAAAACCTGCAATACATCGTATATATTTTCTTGACAAATAAGGATATAATTTTCTTTCTCATCAATGAACCACTTATTGGTTACCCGCGCATAGCGGCGACAATAAAAAATTTACTAACTCAACTTTTTACGTAATTTCTTATCCGCTTAGTAATTTCGTTTCACAAATGTATGTGTTCGTTGGGGTTTCCCGTAACTTTCCCGCAACACCATATTAACATCATCATTCTCGCATGTAAAAAGACAACGCTCTCTCCGAAAGTATATAGTTTTAACGTATCAAGTTTATATTTAATTAAGATTTTCAAACTCCACAAATTAACAATCTAAATTCCTTCTTCCCTTTTGTTTGAATCCTGTTATAACCCCTGAAATTGGGATTAATCATTGATTGATTAATCTCATATCGAGCGTGTTAGGCGGGTTTCTCATCTTGGGTTTTTGTAATTTAGATTTGTTATTCTCCTCTTTAAATCAATTAGACTCCGTTTCCGTTTCCGTTTAATCTCGCTGTCATTGAAACCCTGATCTGTTTTTCTTTTCAATCCTTTTTTATCTTGATCTCCCTTCAATCCAAAGATTCTAATGGGGAGTCGTAGATCCAAAGAGGACGACGTTAATCGTATTTCTATCTCCATTTATGTTACAAATTTTCCGGAAAATTTTTCTGCAAAAGAGCTATTTCAATCATGTAAACAATACGGACATGTTGTTGATTCGTTTATCCCTCGGAAAAGGACGAAAGAAGGTAAACGTTTTGGTTTTGTTCGTTTTATCAACGTGTTTAATGTTGATCGCTTGGTGAACAATTTATGCACAATTTGGGTGGGTCAATTCAAGCTTCACGCTAATAAGGCAAGATTTCAAAGAGCTACTTTGAACAAGGGTCAAGGGGCAGATCATAAGAAGGTTGCTAATTCGTCTCGTCCTAATAGTGGGGATTCTGGGAGTTCTAATTCATATGTTAATGCGGTAAAAAATCATAAGTCGGTTGATCATGACTCCCCTGCCATATGTTCTTGACTCGAAGTTTGTGTGCTCTCCTAAGACTTATCTTAATCTTAAGTGGGTAGGAGTAAAATTTGCGTCCTTACCATTCTCAAGAACGCTATTATGAATGGAGGTTTCGAGGACTTGAATGTAAAGTTACTTAGGGGAATGTGGGTTCTCTTAGAATTTTCCTCTGTGAAATCGAAAGAGGCATCGCGATAATGTGGGAGTTAGCTCTTGGTTCTCGGAAATTCGCCAAGCTTCTTTCGATATCAATCCTGATGGTCGCATTGTGTGGGTAGAAATTGAAGGTGTTCCATTGAAACTATGGACTTTGAACACTTTCAAAAGAATTGTCACCAGGTGGGGGAACTTAATCGACACTAATGACTCTGATGGGAATTGTTTCAATCCGAACCCGATATGTTTGTTCACTAAGACCATCTCAAATATTTATGAAAACTTCAAGATCATTTTCCGTGGAAAAGTGTATTGGATTCGTGCTAAGGAGGTCCCTGGTTGGACCCCTGACCTGGTGGAGGACTCGGATGAGGAGGAATTATCTGATGACGATTCATTAGAAGAAGGAATGAAGAACCTTGAATCTGAGAATGATTGTAGCAACTCGTTCGAAGTTCCAGATACGGTTTTTGAAAATGAAGGTGGTTCAAAAAAGGACTCATCTGTGGATCCTTTTGGGCTATACCATTTGCTTAACAAAAAAGAAAAGGATAAAAACATAAGGAGAGTGGTACAAATCTAGTCCCAAATTCCCACCGGGTTTTACACCTAATAACGCAATGATGATAACTAGGGGTAGAAGTCTGTTAATGACTTTGAAGAGAGAGAAGCTAACGAAGACGATGGAAGATTCGAACAATTTCCAATACCTCAAAGATAAAGTATGATGAATTCGCAGTTTCGTTTTTTAAGAAATCAGTGGCACCGAGTTCAGGGGGTCATTTATGTGTCTTATGGAGGAGTGGTGAAATGTTGGCCAAACAATGGGCTATAACATGGATGGGGTGATTAACAATCTGTCCGATATCATTGAATCTCAAGGAGCGTCGATTGTTGATCGATTAATTTTTTTGTCCCGTAATTTACAGGCCTCGCTCAAAAGGCCAAATAAAAGATTAGGCAAAGGAGTTATGTGTGAAGAATAAGGTGAATTTTCTAGCGATTCAAGAAACAAAGATGGAGGAGATTGATCTTTTCAGTGTTCGTCGGTGTTGGGGTAATTTGACTTTTGAGCATCTTCATAGTAATTCGGTAGGCAATTCAGGTGGAATCTTGTGTGTTTGGATCCAAAATTTTTTGTAAAAAAAGTTCACTAATTATCGGATTTTTTTATCATTATTAGGGGTGTTTGGTTATTGAACGGTATTGACCTCATGATTGTTGCGGTCTATGCTCCTCATGATCCGCGTGATAAACGTATGCTTTGGGACTACTTGGCGCATGTTATTAATCAGTGGCAAGGAGAGGTTGTGATTATGGGGGACTTCAATGAGGTTCGCGTCAAATCAGACAGGTTTGGTACTAATTTTAATGTTCTTGGGGCGAATATTTTTAATTCTTTTATTAATTCCACGGGTCTTGAAGAAGTTCATCTTGGAGGCAGTGCTTTCACTTGGTGTCATAAGTCTGCGACCAAAACACTTGGTGTCATAAGTCTGCGACCAAAATGAGCAAGTTGGATAGATTTTTTGTATCTAACAATTTGCTAAATATTTTCCCTCACATTAGCGGCATCACTTTGGACAGATTCTTATCCGATCACAGACCGATTCTTCTTCGAGAGTCGGCCCATGATTATGGTCCGGTTCCCTTCCGATTCTTTCACCATTGGATTCATCTCGAGGGCTTTAATGATTTCGTCACTTCAACTTGGAATTCTGCCCCTTCTGTTGACTCTAATGGAATGCGTAACTTGGCGGGTAAATTGAAATTCCTTAAAGCTCACATCAAGATTTGGATTAAAGATAACAAAAGTGAAACAGTTTCTACTATTGCAAATCTTAAGAAGGAGTTGAACCAGTTAGATGCGGTTATTGACAAAGGTACAGGTACTGAGGTAGAAGCGGAAAAAAGAATGGAGGTGTTGGCTGCTCTTCGTAACATTGATCATATTCATTCCATGGATTTGGCTCAAAAGGCCAAGATCAAATGGTCAATGAAGGCGATGAAAACTCAATTTTTTCAACGAATTTTGATTAAAAAACGTAATCAAATGAAATCAGGGGGTATTACCGATGGATGGCGTTGGAAGGAGCAGAGCCTAATGATGTCAAACATGAATTTCTTTCTCATTTTCAGGTTAGATTCGCTAAAACCTTCGGAGGAGGCGTGCTAATATTGATATGAGATTTTCCGAAACTCTATTTGGAAGATCTAGGTCAGGACCTCGAGCGAGAAGTTTAATCTGGAGTTTAAACGGCTGTTGGGGGCTGTGGCACAGACAAATCCCCAGGCCCAGACTGGTTTTCTTTGGCTTTTGATCGGCTTTTTTGGCATGTTATTTGAGCACTGTTGTTTAGATGGCTGTAAATCTTTTCTTCATTCATGAGAAATTCCCCCTGGTTGTAACTCTCATTTATAGCTTTGATCCCAAAAGTCCCGGACGTACTTGGTCAAGGACTTTAGACCTTATTACGCACCTCATTGGAGGTATCTTACAAGACTTCACCTTGCCAAGAATTTGTCTTACAGGCTTGTTAATGTTTTGGGGGACTTTGTTTAATAAGTGCAATCTGCATTATCGCGAAAGCAAATGTTAGACGGTCCGTTTATTCTTAATGAGATTTATTAGTGGTGTACCAAAAAGAAGAAGTAATAAACTTTATTTTTAAGGGTCGATTTGAATAGGCCTTCGATTCGATTAGATGGGGATTTTTTAGATGATTTCTTAAAGAGTTCGGGTTTAGGGTCGTTAAAATGGCGTAACTGGGTTTCAAAGTTGCCTAACTTCTCTTTCTAAGGGTTCTATTCTTTTCCAATGGATGTGTCCTACGAATGAGTTCCAATTCTATAAAGGGTTGAAACAAGGCGATCCTTTATCCCCTTCCTCTTTATCCTCGTGATGGAGAGCCTTCATTTATCTTTTCAAAGGATCGTAAACGCGGGGATGTTTAAAGGTATTGTGTTAGATCAATCTTTATGTCTTTCGCATATGTTCTATGCGGATGATGCTATTTTCTTAGGGGAGTGGAGTGACGGTAATATCTCCACTTTGATTCACGTTTTGAAATGCTTTTTTCATGCTTCGGGCCTTAAGATTAACTTGAACAAAAGTAAGATAATGGGGATTAATGTGGAAAGTGCTCAGGTCATCCAAGCGGCTGCAAAGTTAGGATGTCTCGTTCTTAAGTGTCCTTTCTACTATCTTGGGACTAGAGTGGGAGGTTCTATGACACGTGTTCAAGCATGGCAAGAGATAGTTGAAAAAGTGAAGTCTCGGCTTTCCAAATGGAAATCCAAAACTTTATCTATTGGTGGTCGTTTAACTTTGTTGAAATCGGTTTTAGGATCTATTCCAGTCTTTCACATGTCTATTTTCAAAGTTCCTTCAAAGGTGCTTCATATCTTGGAGTCTATTAGAAGTCATTTCTTTAATGGCCATGATCCGGGTAGTAAAAAGGCTTCTTGGGTTAAAGAACAATGTTATTGGAACAGACAAAAAACGAGGCGGGCTTAGGGGTGTCTAGGCTTATTGCGTTAAATAGAGGCTTGATGATTAAGTGGGTTTGGATGTTTCTCTCGTAAAAAAGACTCTCTTTGACCTAAAGTTAATGTGGATTTCATGGTGTGGGTGGTAAAATTCATTCGGAATGGATTCCTACTGGCAAATCCATGTTGGCTTTCGTTTTTTAGGGAAGTTTTATCTTCTCCACAAGACATAGGTATGTACGTTTTTGATTATCTGACCTCACTAAGGATGGGGAAACCGGGGAGTCCACTAATTTTGGTTGGATCATTGGATTAGGGGCATTTTTAAAGACATTTTTACCTGATTATACGAGACTTGAATCCTCAAAGGTGTTACTGTTTAGTTTCCTAGATAGGCGACACGAGTTTGGTCGCCTCATTCGTCGAATTTCCTAGAGGGGTATCGAGAAAAATCAATTCGACAGCTTGGTAGAATTGGTTCGTTCTGTCACTATCGTGCCTTCGGCTGACAGATGGAATTGGAATCTGGAGAGTACGGGTATATTTTCGGTGGCCTCTGCTCGTAGACGTATCGATGAGATATGCCTTCCGAATATTGGAGAAGAAACTAGATGGGTAAAGTGTGTCCCGTAAAATTCACGTTTCTTGCTGGAATATCAAGACCGATGGCTTTACCTCCGGTTTAACATTTCTAGTAGAGGTATTGACTTTCAGGATTTGTGTGTCCCATTTGTGATTAATGCTATTGAATCGACGGACCATTTGTTCTTTAGGTGTGGATTGGTTCGGGACATTGCTAATAAGGTTTTGAGCTGGTGGAATTTGGATCACGCAAACTTGAACTCATATGCAGAATGGAAGTCTTGGCTTGTTTCAATTCGTATGGATTCCAAACTCAAAAAGATGTTCGAAGGAGTTTGGTATTCCATTTGGTGGTACGTTTGGATCTATCGAAACAAGCTCCTATTTGACGAGAGAAAACCTTCGAAGTCGATGCTTATTGATAATGTCATTGCTAGTTCTTTTTATTGGTGTAAGTATAGATCTAAAGCCTCGTTTGGATGGAACGAATGGCTCAAAAACCCCTATATTATTGTTTTGTAATCTAGCTCCTTGCTAGTTTTTGTTTCTAATAATATCGCCGTTCCAAAAAAAAATAAAAAAAAAAATTAATGTTGTAAAAAAATATAAATCAACATAAAATAAACCCATTAAAATGTAAAATTTTTTTTTAATAAAAATCTATACTATTATATAAAGGGTTTTTCTAACATGTGCCCCAGGGGCACATGTTAAGGTGGGGACACAGGCTGTGTGTCCCATCAAAAATTAAGATAAGGAGGTGCAATCTTGATCATCCATCTTATTTTAAAAAATCACGTGATGTGTGTCGCTTCTTAATTAAAAAATCACTTTTATTTTCAATTTGACATATCTATTTATTTTATTATGATTTAATTTCACTGTATTTTCTAAAATTTCGTGATCTTTAATTCAACATCCATTTTGATATATTTTATATAAATTTTTAGCTTTTCACATTTTTTGTGGGTTTATTTTAAAATTTTTAACAACTTTAACTTTAATTTGAATACAAACTTGATTCGTAAAATATATATACTTTTGGAGACAATGTTTGATGGGTAAAAGAGTGTGTGGGTCTTTATACAAGCGATAATGATGTTAATATGATGTTGCAGGAAAGCTACGGAAACCCAAACAAATGAATTCTCTAAGCGGGTAGGGAATTGCGGAGCGAGTTGGGTTAACAATTTTTATCGCCGCCGCTATACGCGGGTATCCAACTAGTATATCAAAATGGATGTTGAATTAAAGAACATAAAATTCTAAAAAATATGGTGAAATTAGATCAAAATAAAATTAAATAGATAAAAAGATATTTCAATTTAAAAATAAAGGTGATTTTTTAATCAAAATGTGATACATGTCACTTTACGATGTGATTCCCAAAAATGAGATAGATGTTAAAGATTGTACCTTCTTATTTTAATTTTTAAGGGTCTCGCATATAGATACATCACAGATTACAATACATCTTATATATTAATGAATCTTGTGACTATACAAAAGCATCTTTATACAGAAATTAGGCTAATCTGGTGTCTCTATTGGACGCAGCGCGATTGATTCCAAAATAACCAATGCTTCATACGTACAGTACTACTTAGAATGTTTTACTAGTATGCAAGGGCTCTGAAATGATCGATTTGGTGTTTTTAGGCTCATCCGATTGTGATTTATCTGAATGGCCTCTGGTATTGGTTTGATTTGAAGCCATTGCCTTGATCTTGAAATATGCTCTTTCTGCTAATGCCATCCGTATTTGAAACATCACCCACTCTCTTTTACACCTTAACTTTACCTGATGCCAATAATGCGCAGAACTTTACACAGGATTGATATTTCTTATATCCCTTGAAGTATGTTACTAAATTTCCTGAGACTAACAAATGCCTAAAGTTGATAAGATCGTCTTGAAATGTACCGCTGCCCGTGGTGCTTTCCTTTCTCTTTTAATGCCCTGAGAAAAGGTAACCGAAATTTAAAATACATGTGTTCATGTAGTTAGTAGAGATTACAATTTTGAACATTTATCTTTGGAACATGGCAAAGGGTCAAAAAGTCATCTCTTGTGTACTTTTAGTTTGTAATTTATAACTACCTAAACCGTTTTGTTAAACCAAGTTTGAGCTTATATATGGACACAGTAATTTGAATTTATAGAAGATTTATCTCAAATTGTTGGACAAAGAGTAATTCAGGTCAATGCATACCGTCCTATTTTACCAAAACTCTGATATGTCGGATAGAGTAAAAGACACACCCTGGTTCCCAAGTGAAGGGAGTGTTTGATGAACTTTAGGGATGAGCATCTACCACTCCTATCTTCTCTTGAAGCAGGCTTGTATCAAGCAATTTAAAGGGGAGTGTGACATTTACCTGATTAAAAATCAAAATCCAAGTGCAATCATGTATTTCAAATAATTAATAGAATGTGATTGCTCACCTCTACATATCTCCTAAGAGCAAAATCAAGACCCCATCCATGAACCAAGTCGTTGGGCAGACGTAAACAAATTATGTTCATACTTAAATAGTAAGAAAATAAAAAACACTATTGGTCGTATATAGATGTAAACTAATTGTCGTTCAAAACCTGAGAGCATAGTGCAAAAGCAGCGCCATGCATTCTGAGAAAACAGGTGCTTATCTCAACTTAAATCTGTGTTACTATTAATTACTTATGTAAGGATTATTTAATTTGATTAGCAATTTTAAAAGAGTACAATGTCTAGTTTTTTTGAGATAAACATGAATTGCAAACAATACGCTGCACATGGTGGCAAAATGTGGGTCTGCGCACCATCTTCTTTTTCTTTCGCTAACCTATTAAGGTAATTCAGTATAAAAAAAAGCATTAGTTCGAGTGAAGCTTAAGTCGTACAGGATGCTTACTTATGCACTTCGGTATCATTTCGTTTATAGTCATTTGCCATGAAAATAGTCCACTATTTTATGATAAACCGGGTTGAGAAATTTCTAACCCGTGCTTCTTCATCAGTTCTATGTACCTACATACCATATTATAATTGAGTTAAAAAAAGCTACTTCACATCATTAACTTTCTGATTATTAGTGTTCAAGATACTTATTTACTTTTCGGCCTCAAAGTCATCCAATCCAAGAGCCTCGTCCTATATGAATATATAGTCATACGGTGCCACAATGTCTGGATGTAGAAAACGTTTAGCAAACCACCTACAACAAATTCCATCCACCAGCTAAACATTACATGATTTAACATAATTAAGCTTAAACAGAATACTGTAGATTTTCTTAAATATGCAAAATTTACCATTTACTTTGTTTGTGAGCACTAATATGTATAGCCCTCTTTGACCATTCAAATTCACTCCATTCACTTGTTCGACCATCATAGTGAAACAACATAAGAGTAAAGTTTTCCGAAAACTGAAAGCCCGAAAATTAGACATGTGAATATCTGATCAGTTTAATCTTAACAAAACATGAAAAGCCACGAGGAACAGTATAACCTTCTTCATTGCTTTATCAATGTTTTCCTTCTGGTCATAACCCACAGTAAAGGCTATAAGGTACTTTGGTTTGATACTCAAATCCTGCAAGTTTCCCCTACCAAATAAATACTTATTACAAGAGCATTGCCAAACAGCCCTTTTGTTATGGCAGAATAGAAATAGCTTCTACAAAATAAATCACTAACTATAACAAAAAGTAGCTACATTATATAGATATGGCAGAAAATACCTCACTAGGGGTACCCCACAATCTTCGAAGGTATAAATCAGACTCGCGCTCAATTAAACCCGGGGGTAGCGTTTCAGCTCCTCGAGGATTATCCGGAGCCCATATCTGCATTGCAAGTATTAGTCTGATGTTTGTTACATTTCCTCTTATTTGACTATGGTTTTACGTATTATACCAAGACTTGCCAAAAAACAAACTATGACAATTAAACTGTTGAAATTTCAACCAAGTTGGTTATATCTACAAACCATTTTATCAAATATATTTTCACCTTTGTACTCCTGTAATTATCTGATTGTATGAGTTTATTATGCTGCATAGAAGACCAGACGTTCAAGGCTGCTTGAGTTGAGATGCCAGGGTACTTGTCCTGAATGTCACGAAGATCGATGGAGGTAGGCACTGTAGAGTGCATGTTCGTCTTCTGCATAGATGATAAACATAATGTAATTAAAGTATAGCAAGATCAGCTTCATAGTTAATCTGAGAGTAAATCAAAACAATAGAAGCTTACCTTATCTAGTAACACTATCGGGAATGACATTCCTAAAAAGAAACCAAGCATGACACCAGTAAAAGTCGTCACAACTATTCTCGATGTACCATTTGGTCTTCCCATCGTGGTGGATCCATCCCTGAAATCAGAAAAAAAAAACCCTGACTAAACCAAAATACTACATTAAACATCTTACAATAACAGTGCCTACAAATGTGCACGATAAATTGATCTGTTGTCATATCTCTAGTTACGAGACATGTTTTCTGCTTATGACCGTTAAGTACTATTATCATCACATCGAAATGAGTGATATCTAAAATTTGAATCTATTTTGCGACCAAGATGTTTCACTAGAAACGTGTCACGATTAGGTAATGCTGCATTCAGTTCATAAAATTTATTAGCATCAAGCCATCAACATGCTTGTGAGACCATTCTCTATTAACCTATCTGGCAATTTGTATTATCGAATATTTCCCTTTAATTGTTACAGTAAACTGTAAAAACAATAAACAAAATAAATATGACATCTTAATAAATCATAAGCTCAGCCTTGAGGCCTTAGTTTCAGCCTTTTTGTGATATTGCTCTTATTGCATGAAACAAAATTAGCAGACCAAGATGCATGATTTATTCACGACAGATTAATTCATGAACGCCGTTGATGAATAAACACAAAGTTCAACGGTGAAAATGCCGAGAAAACATAATTTGATACGGTTGTCCCATAATCATTTGACGATAAAACATATGAATCAGATGCATTTATACCTTTGTGATTTTCTTTTGTTCCCCTTTTTGCTAACCATCTTTCTTTTATTTTGGTTTGTGATAATATAACTTTTTGTTTCTACATATAGAGTTAGTTATATTGTACAATATATCTTTTCATTTACCGTTATTTTTACATGAGTCCGAGGCACAACAAGATGGGTAAGAAGAGAAAGAAATGAGAAGTGAATACAGATCAATTACTATTATGCATCAATATGTGATACCGATACACATACAACCACATGACCCATATTTATTCACATAGATACATGCATCAATCAATCGATTTTTAGGATTAAAACTGCTTATAACAAGCATGTGTTACTGGGATTGGTGGATCTGATAACGATCCATTTAGTACATGATTAGCCACCCATAGATTCGCAGCCTCAGTCATGTGAATCCCATCCCAGCTCACGTATGTCTCAGGATTTGTGCATGCATCGCTCAAAACTGTAGTCCCATTCACTGTAACCGAATTCCCACAAAAGATATGAACATCGTCAACATGGAACTCACAGCATACCTTAAGCGGGTCGTTAAACCCTGTAAAAAGAAACAAGAGTACTTGTTAGATAACATACATTATACTCTCATTATCTACCAAAACTAGTAAAGTACCATATTCTTTTGTGTTGCTGATCAGCTTGTACTTGGCTGTGTAGATATCGACATATGTTATTGCAGCCTCGGTTAACTCTGAACGGAGCTTGATAACCCGAGTCTTGAGCTTCTTGTTGAACTCCATGGCCAGGTTATTTTGATACTTGATGCACCCGAACCTATCAAGATAACCCGGTTTCGGGTTCTGTACATTGATTGTTAACGATGGTAAGCACCCGACTGGACCTGTGTTATGAATCCAAAACCACCTCGCCCCTTGTTGATACAATTGCTGCCAATTTCATTCCAATAATTAACTTCGTTTGTTACATAACTTTGACCCATTCACGTATGGATGGGTCGATTGGGGTTATGTTTTGTCACTAAGTGGTCAAATGAGTAAACTAAAAACGATAGCTTAGAAGAAACGAGTGAATGAATGAAACTCACTTAAGGTGTATTTTTAGTGCATTTAGGTCAATTCCATGTTACGTAGTACATTTTATCACATTTTATTCGAAGAACTAGAACATTCTTGAAGTATATTAGACCTAATATAGTTGGCTCGACCGTATATATATTAACTAACCAGTTCTTTTTACCTTGTTAGCTACAATAACCGTGTCATGAAACAATTGTACCTTAACGGAGATGGCAAATTCATCAATGATATCAGGTATAGCTGCACGTTGTTTCTTTTTGCTAAGTGTAAAAAACCCAAGAATAAGGTCATTTTGGCCGATATCCACAGTAAAGAGGGCCTTTGAGAAGTCAGCGGGCTCTTGGATATGGCTTTTATCAGCTTTTGGATGACGTGAACTCCATAGATCAATTATTCGAGTTTTGAACTGAGTGTACTGGGTGGTCTGAATCTGGAGATAGAAGGGGCTGGTGCTACCCAAGGAAATGAAACTGTTTGCGCTACGAATTGTTGATCCGCTTGTCGCGAAATTGGCGCCATGGCGATAGTCTGCGTTGATGGTGTCTAGGTATGCACTCACGTAAGGTAGCCCGATGTATTCAGCTTCAACAAAACCAGAAAGACCGCTTTAGTAAGCTTTATGCTATGTGAGTATTTAAGTAGACACTAAAATAAGGCTATATAAGTATTTTGGTATATCTTTTGGTAACAAGTTGTCTTTTACAGCTAGCTTTTATCTTATTCTTTCACTGTTATAAAAGTCCCAAATGACAAGCTAAGTCATGTAATCTCGTATCAGTATAGAATATTTAAGATATGATGATGGTTGTCCTAATAACTCGATTCGACTGGACTATATTGTATAAAAAACATGATCATGTACATAACTATACGAAAAGATAGAAATGTAATATACCACGTGCTCGCTTTATGGTTAGTGTATTGCATTACTCTGGCTCTAACCCATAAACTCAAATTTTAACCGTTTTCAAGTATTTATCGAG
>BQNB010092062.1:4351-26709 GCA_026074375.1 Tanacetum coccineum | reverse complement strand
AAACAGTTTACCAAACTTTCAGCTTTAATATAATACGAACACTCTTAATAGTGTTAGGGTTTACAAAACCTTGAAGCTATAAATAGATTGACAGAACAATGAAAAGATGATATTGTCTATCTTTATACCTTAGGACCTCCTTTTATACACCAAGGAGTCCTAGTTGATTTACAATATATTACAAAAATTTAGAATATTCACTAAGATCCTTTCTATAGATAACTCATATTTATCACGTAAGTATTATTGATCTCCAATCAATCTTTATCTTTTCAGCAGTCTTAATCCTTGAGCAGTTGTAATCTTTAAGTAGTTGTAACTTTGTACCAGCAGCACTAACTCTGAATAAGCAGTTGTAACTTTGTACCAGCAGCACTAACTGAGTACAAGTAGCATTAACTACTTAGAATATTTTCTTTATTCTTCATCAGTAGTACTAAGTTACACTAGCAGTACTAACTACTTAGCATATTTTTCATAAAGATTACTAACAACATTAATTTATGCTTAGCAGTACTAACACACACCTGAGCAGCAGTAACTCTAATATCATCATGAAGTCTTTTAATCCTAACATTTTATTCTTCAATTGATTGTGCTTATATCCATCTATGTTTTTCAGATAAGTAGACATTGTATTTCTCTTTTGAGCTTTAGTTGGTGGTTTGTTCCTCTTTTCTTTTGCTTTTATTGCTGCAAAGTGCTTCTTTCTTGCTTCTAAGAGTTTTACCAATAACTTGGACTTCTCTTTAATACTCAACTTGTCTTGTTCTTCTGCTTGCATTTGTTGAGATATTTGATAATCAGCATCTATCATTGCTTGCACATTATCCCATTAAACAATGTTGGCTTATTCTTCTCTTTGTCTTACAAGCCTATCTTCTATATACCTCCATACTAGATCTTCTACATGATGTTCAAACATTGTCTTCAGATCACCCTATAGCACTCTCTCATAGCCCTCTTCTGGTCTTGTATACCCATACCTTGCTTTAACTATTTTACACAGAGTTTCTAAATCTTCCCTGTCAAAGTTTCTAAGCATATAAATAATAGCGAGTACTCTTTGAACTTCCATCAGCTTGTTATTAATTCGATAGATTTGATCTTCCTTCTTTGATGTCTTGTAATCTAACTTTGTTGGAAGTTTAGTAGATAAAGGAATGCATCAATTGCTACACCTTTCATCAGAAACAACTTCGATAAGCTCTTTCATCTTAGCTTCTTCTTGATCATCATCTATCTTTTGCTTCTTAGCCTTTTCTTGTTCTAGCTCATCACCTGCTCTTTTAAAACTACTTTCTTGTCCTATTGTCTTATCTCTCTTAGAACGTTCTCCCTTTCAGTGCTTTACCAACTTTGTTCAGACTAATGTCTTATCTCTCTTAGCTCATCACTGCTCTTTTAAAAAGGCTTATGGTTTCAGGGTGTGCTTTGCTGTTTTGAATCACAAGCAAATTTCTTCAAAATCTCAGTCACATATCTTGTTTGGCTTATAAAAATTCCCATCTTCTCTTCTGCTTCATTTGCAGGCCTAGGAAGAATGTGAGTTCACCCATAGAACTCATCTGAAACTTCTTATGCATCATCTTCTCAAATTGAGTGCATAATGACTTCTTTATAGAGCCAAAAATGATATCATCTATATATATTTGATACTAAGTAGAATATCCCTTTGTCCTTTGATAATTAACGTCTTGTCTATTTTCCTTTCTAAAAACCCATTGTCCAACAAGTAGTAGACCAAGGTTTCTTTACCAAGCTGTTAGGAGTTGATGATGAATCCATAAAGTGCTCTTTTCTACTTTATATACTATGTAGGTAAGTTCTGGGTCTTCATAATGGGGTTGGTTGACAAATCGACTTTCTACTTCAATCTTTACCATAAAGAATAGCAACTCTTGAATCCAACTGGTAACACATAATAAAGTCTTTAAATGAGGCATAGGCTAAGAATAGCCTAATTGCTTCAATTTTGACAATAGGAGCAAAAACCTCATCATAGTCTATTCCTTCTTCTTGTGTGTATTCTTGTGCAACCAATCTTGCTTTATTCTTAATCACAATACCTTTTTATCTTTCTTGTTCCTGTAAACCCATTTAGTACCAATGGCCCTTTTGCCATTAGGTAAATCCATCAAGGTCCAAACCTGATGTAAACTTTGAAATACAGAAGCTCACTTCTCTGCCTAGCTTCTATCAGCTGGATCTTTTTAATGGCTTAGATACCTTCTCTGGGCTCTTCTTATGATAAGAAACATGCAAACATGCATTTTAAAGTTTTTGGATTGGTCCTCTGTTGTACTCAACTAAACATAGCATCTTTAGTCACACTCTTTGTCATCCTTCTGGTTTGAGGTGCTGAATGTATATCTCTAATGATTTGTTCAACTGGATAATCCTTGTGAATTCTGGTAGTTGGAATAGGACTGACAGGCATAAATATAACCAAATTGTTCATGTTAGCCTCTTCACCACATCTTCATCATTCTCTGAAATAAACATTATCTTATTAAGTTAGGCATATTTGGATCATCAGACATCTCATTATACTATATTTTCATCCGAATAGCATTATCCTTTATGCAAGCAGCATTAACAGTTAGACTGAACAGTATTAATAGGTTAGTGCTGGTACACATTTGCATTCTTTATCTTGATTTAACTCTTGGCTACTCTGTACTTGAAACTTACTATCTTCATTCTTGGATTCTTCATAATCTTTTTTTCCTCTCTTTTACCTGATGGTATTGAATCCAGGCATCTAGGAGAATCCTTTTAATTTGTAAGAGAATAGTTTAGTTCAGCAGGCCGCACTTGTAGCTGTATGTAATCTTTGCCAGGTATTGTATTCATCTAGCTATTACCTGCATCCATCACATGCTTTGTACCTGCACTACATTAGATTGTTTCTCTACAACAATGGCTTATAGTTCATAGAGTTGTTAGATGATCTATATTAAAAAGCTAATTTGGTCAACTTCTAGCAATTATGAGGTGTATTCTCATAAATTGAACTTGCAGGTTCTCTTCTACTATTCTAATTATACTATGAATACTCTGAACTGCTTTCTATTCGGGAGGTATCCTACAAAGAACCCTTCATCAGCTTTCCATCAAATTTACCTAGGTGAGCTAATGTATTAAAGATTGTAACAGGCACCCAAATGTCTCATAAGCTTAAGGCATGTTTTCAACCTAGAAAAAAAGTTATAGGGTCTTGTTTTGAGGCTTGTTAACTAACGCCTATTTTGGTCTTAACGAGTAGTATTAAAATGCTTTAGCCAGAAAGTTTTGGCCAATTTTGATATCAGCTCGCATAGTCTAGCAGCCTGTATTTATGTGTTCTATTTTTCCTTTCTGCTACTCCGTTTTGTTGTGGAGTACTAGCAACACTAAATTCTCTCTTAATACCCTTCATTATAGAACTAATTCATGACCTTATTCTTGATTCAGTCCCATTGTCACATCTAATCACTTTTACCTTAAGGTTATATTTTAGATTTTTCTATGCCGTTTTGAATGTTTTAAGATTTTAGAAGTTTTCATCATTAGTGGCTAAAAGACAAACCCAACTAGACCTATAAAATATCTGTGGACAACTAGGCAGTACATCTTTTTTCATTAGATCTTACAAATTGTTGGACCAACAAATCATGTGTAAACATTTGTAATGGTTTGCTGATTCAACTGATTGTTTTGGTCTTACAAGAAGCTTTGTATTGCTTTCCCTTCTGACAAGCAACTCAGGTTTGATTAATTCAAAAGATTGAAGTTAAACTCTTACAAGTTTTCCTTTTACCAGGTTTATTCATTGTTTTGACATTACATGTCCAATGACTCCTATGCCAATGATTGGATTCATTTTTATTCAATTCCTCTCCCAGATATCTAATCTTCCCCCCAAACAATAAACAACCAAACACTTACCATTAATTCCAAAAACTTACCCAAACCTCCTTACATCAATCACTTACCCAACACTATTACCCATCCCCACCATTATAACATAAACAATCACCTATACAATTTGTTCCAACAAATTTTAACTTACTCTTAACACCAAATACAAAACCACAACCCACATCCAACACAAACAATACCCCTACACAAAACCCCAAAAACCTACCTATCACAACCACAATTTCCTACACCCCCCTTCCCACACCCCATCCCCAACACCAAAAACACATTCCCCCCTACCCCCTCTCACAGATAGTATACTCGTCCACTCGTGCAACTATAACACCCCCCCCCCCCCTCCCCTCCCGCCCCCCAAAATACCGTGTGTGTGTTTAAATCTTGTTTGGTTTGCCCTGTGTGTTGTGTGTGTAGGGTAAATTAGTTTCTTTTAGGGGACACCAGCCATTACTGACTTGATCTGCCTACTTGTGCATCAATATTGTCAACATCTTTTAAAGGACATTGATGCACCATTGTTTCTAGAGACCTTCGAAAACATTGTGCTTTGGTCCTCCAAACCCAACATACTGAGACCTTGTGTGTTATACCCTAGTTCCTTAACAGCAAAAGAACTTCTTAGGCTAGCAGTATTAACTTGTTCCCTTAAAGCTGTGTGTGTGTTATCTGTATAATAAATACTATGATTTACAAAATAACCCCTTACCACCTTATCCAAAATCCCCCAACACCCATCCACAATTCCTTTGTTCCTGTGTGTGTCCTTATGATTTGTTGAACAGTAATAACTGTTCTATGTCTAAATAATATTAACCACACCCTCTCCGGGCCCCCACCCGCCTCCTAACTCCCATACACCCCCCACCCTTTCCACCCTCCCCCGTTCCTTCCTCCTCTGCCCTCCACCCCCTGGCCGGTGAGCCTCCAAATTTAAGAGCTCACTCTCTCTGTTTGTTCACTTTTGAACAATGGTCACAACTGTTTTGAAAATCTTCCAATATTATCTATTAAATATCAACTCCATTCTCCTTCAACTCGCATCATCAAAACTACCACACATATGACAAGCTTTTGTTGAGTACATCTCAAAATTACTTCTAATTTGAACATCTGTTCGTTCCAGTTTCTCTTGTTTCCTCTCGGGACTAGGTGTTTGTGTGTGTGTTTTTATCAAATGATGTTTTCCTAAGAGCTTTTTACTTACTCCCCCCACCCTACCCGCCCCCCTCACAAATGTGTTATCTTAGCGAAAAAAGTGTGAATTATTTAACCATGACGCAATGTTTTAATCTGTCTCTGCCTCTGTCTGTCTGTGTGTGTGTAGTACCCAATCCTTAATAATTGGTGGCCCATTTTCTTTATGCATTATTAGGTTCATTAGTCTCAACCGTGCCCCCCTAGCCCCCCCCCCCCCCCCCCCCCCCCCCGCTCCTTTGATAACTACAGACCTCATTCACTTCCAAAAATCATCTAGGACTAGGATAAAATGAATCAATTTTGGTGCCATCAAATTACCTGTGTTATATGGCGAGGGTGGGACAGGCATTCTACCATAATCTGTTTATACATGTTTTACACTTATCCATTATCTGTCTTTCTAGAAGTTTACTTAGGTTTTTTTGATGAATTTTCAAATTTTTGTACTGTAAGTTGAACCTTATCTTTTTCTTTTATAGCCAACTCTAACTTCCTTTTAAGCTCTGTAATATCTAAATCTCTTAAATAGATTTCACGTTTTAAGAGTTTTATATATTTCTCATACACAGACTCATTTTTCTGAAAGACTAACAGTCTAGCTTCTACAGATTCTAAACCTATTTTATAAGAGACATCACTTATCCTAGTTGTTCTTAAGTCTTTAACTAATTGTTCATTTTGTTCTTTTAGATTTTTGACACATTCTAAACAAGATGAACAACAATTTGAGTCATTAGATACCTTAGAGTTTGTAGAAGAACTTAAACTTGTTGAAGAATAAGCCATGAAAGCAAAATTGGTTGGACCTTCTTCTGCTTGGTCACTCCAATCATAGCCAAAGCTACCACACTAAGATACTAAGGCATTTGAAGTAGTTTCTTCAACTGTCACAATACTTCTTGTAGGCTCCTTGTTCCTGCTGTCTTGATTCCTGGGTGCCATGCACTCCCTTGCAAAGTATCTTTTCTTGTGGCAGTTGAAACACTCCACCTTGGACTTGTCAAACCTAATTCTTTCTTTGTTGGCCATGTCCAGCTTCCTTCCAGTATTATTCAAGAATCTTCTTGCCCTCATAGTTAGCATAACAATGTTCCACCTCAAATCCATCTCTTCTAGATCATCAAGATAGATTTGTTGTAGATCTTCATTATCTAGTTGTGGAATACTTGGTTGGCTAGCAAAGAAGGAATAAATCACAGCATCACTCAAATTTTCAACAGTTGTTGAGCTATTAGCAACACCCTGAGTGCTAGCAGTATTAACACCCTGAGCAGTATTAACACCCTGAGCAGTATTAACACCCTGAGCAGTATTAACTGCTCTAGTTGCACTGTTAGTGTTGCTAGAGGACAGAAAGGCTATATTGTATGAGTTTGTAGTTGAGCTAGATGTCCCCTTAACCTGTGATTCATAAGCCTTCAGGTTGTTAAAGAGGTCATCCAAACTCAATGTCTTAATTTCTAGTTTGTTCCTCCACACAATAGTATGCATAGTCTATTCTTGTGACAAACTTCTCAAGAACTTCTGATTGATGTCTTCTTGAGGGATGACTTCACCATGCATCTCCAGTTGACTAACTAGATTTTGAAGCCTTTCATAGGTTTGCTCAATCACTTCTGTGCTGGATGCAGCAAAGTTTTCATACTGCTGCTTCAGAATATTTTTCTAAGTTTTCTTTGTAGCAGTATTACCTCCAAATCTGTTCTCAATAGCCTGCATCAGTGTCTTAGCATCCTTGTATGAGTTGAACTTTAATTGATGCTCATTAGGTAAGGCCATCAACAAAGTGCTTCTTGCCTTCAACTCTGCCCTTCTTTGTGCCTTCTCTTCAACACTTATAGGAGGGATAACAGTCTCCTTACCATCAACAGTTTTTGTTACTATAGGTGTATTACCATTTTCTACGATCTCCCATAGATTGTAATCAATGCACTATAGGTATTGCTCCATCATCATCTTCCAGAGATCATACTCACCAGGTTAGAGTATGGGTAGCTTGATGGTTTGAGTAGATTAAGAGTCCATTACTTCTTGAAAAAGTAGATCTTGTGTGTAGTAAAGTTTCTCCTTATTCAAAGCTTCTCACAAGCTCTGATACCACTTGTTGATCCTAATAGAATAGATCTTGCTTAGCTTGTATAAGCCTATGTTGTATTGAATAAATCCAAAACAACTATGATAGAAACTTTGACTGTGAATATCAAAGACTATGCGGAATCTAGTCAATGATACTAAGAAGAATTTTGATGAAACAATAATGATCAAGATCAATAACAAAACAATTTACCAAACTTTTAGCCTCAATATAATACGAACAATCTTAATAGTGTTAGGGTTTACAAAACCTTGAAGCTACAAAATAGATTGACAAAACACTGAAAAGATGATCTCTATCTCTATGCCCTAGGACCTCCTTTTATACACCAAGGAGTCCTAGTTGATTTACATTATATTACAAAAATTTAGAATATTCACTAAGATCCTTTCCATAGATAACTCATACTTATCACGTAATTATTCTTGATCTCCAATCAATCTTTATCTTTTCAGCAGTCTTAATCCTTGAGCAGTTGTAACCTTTTAGCAATTGTAACTTTGTACCAGCAGTTGTAACTCTGAACACTAGCAGCAGTAACTTATACACCAGCAGCATTAACTGTGTACAAGCAGTAGTAACTACTTAGAATATTTTCTTCATTCTCCACCAGCAGTACTAACTTTACTCTAGCAGTACTAAAATATACTAGTAGTTCTAAGTTACACTAACAGTACTATGTTTATACTGGCAGTACTAACTACTTAGAGTATTTTTCACAATCTTTGTGCTAACAGTAGTAACACAAACCGTTCTTCTTGAACAACACTAACTTTGATAAGAGCAGCAGTAATTCCAAACAACCTTATGAAGCTTTTAATCCCAACAAAAAGCCATATGGGAAGATTTAACCCCTAGAAATTCTGGTGTGGAAATAGGAGAAGATTACCATGGACTTCGTAACTAAGTTACCAAGGACAACAAAGAAGCATGACGCGATTTGGGTCATAGTAGATCGATTAACTAAAAGTGCTCATTTTATTCCTATTCGAGAAGGCATGCCCGTTCATAAGTTAGCAAAAATCTACGTCAATGAGATCGTTGCACGTCATGGAGTACCCTTTTCTATTGTATCAGATAGAGATGGACGATTTACTTCTAATTTTTGGCTAAATTTTTAAGAAGAGCTAGGTACGAGGTTGCACATGAGTACGACATTTCATCCTCAAACGGACGGTCAATGTGAACTAACCATTCAAACATTGGAGGACATACTTCGAGTTTGTGTAATCAATTTTAGAGGAAATTAGGATGACCATTTACCTTTGGTAGAATTTGCTTATAATAATAGCTACCACGCGAGTATTAAGATGCCACCATAAGAAGGTTTTAGGAAGAAAATGTAGAATGCCAGTATGTTGGGATGAAATAGGAAGTAGGGAGTTAGCAAGCACGGACGTGGTTTTAGTGACAACCGAGAAGATAGAAACCAATCGTGAAAGATTAAAGGAGGCACAAGATAGGTGGAAAATCTATGCCAATAAAAGAAGAAGACCGATCGAATTTAATGTGGGAGATTTTATCATGCTCAAAGTTTCTCCATGGAAGGGTGTAATGCGGCCCAAGAACAAAGGAAAGCTTAGCCCACGATTTATAGGACCATTTAAGATATTAAAGAGAGTCAGGGAAGTAGCTTATACTTTAGAATTACCCAAAGAAATGAGAGGTATACACAATACCTTTCATGTATCTTATTTAAGAAAGTGCCTTGCGGATGAGTCAAGCGTGATTACTCTGGATGAAGTAGAAATTAATTCGGAATCAACCTTTCAAGAAGAACCGATAACAATCTTGGGAAGGAAATCAAGACAACTTCGCAACAAAGAAATACCGTTGGTTAAAGTGGAATGGAAGCATCGGAAGGGTACAAGCATTAGATGGGAATCAGAAGAGAAGATGAGGATTAGATATCCTCATTTATTTTAAGAGTAGATTTCGGGGACAAAATCCCATTTTAGGAGGGATGAATTTTAACGCCCGTTGCCTGTCGAGGTATTATTTTATATTATAAATAATCATATTTAATTATTTTGAATGTAAGTTATAAGAAAATGGTAAAGTTATAAATTGAAATAAATAAGTGTTAAGTTATTATAAGTTATGTGTCAAAAATAGAAAGAATAAAACTTAGAGGACTAATGTTGCCAAATTAATAAACTTGAAAAATTAAATATCCCAATAAGTTAATTCTAGCATTTTCCAGAAAACTCAAGTGTGTGTGTGTGGTTGTGTTTGTATCGACATTAAGAAGAAAAAGGAGGGAAAATCTAGGGCTTTCTAAATTAAAGAAATTGATCAAAGAAGAAGGATAATAAAGCAATTTGGAGTCCTTAATCTCAAACCCTTCATCAAGTAAGTAATGATTTAATATAGAAATTAGGGTTTGTGTTATCAATTTGGGTATAATGGTTAAAAGTTAGCAATTTATGATTCTGAACATTAATTAGTTGTTATTGGGGTAAATTTACAAGTAAGAAGCAAAAAGAATCAAGTTTTATGTGCAAGTAGGAATTTAGAGACTCAATTGAGGTAAGTATCTTGACTAAACTTATGAATGATATCATAATGTTAATTATGATGTTTGTTATAGAATGTACACGGAGTTGTGAATGTTTGTTTAGCTTGGATCCAATGCTAATGTAAATGTTAGCATATTATTATGCTTGTTTAAAGGTATGTATGAATGTATTAATTATACTCCTTGTTGTGTTATGGTTAGTTTTATTATTAGCTATAACTTGTTTGAAAGTAGTTTATGTCAAGTAGTTACTAAGCTTTTGCTTATAGTTTAGTTTATGAATGCTTTTGTAGGTTCGAGTGGTGTGGAGAAAGGTAAGGAGAAGAATTAGTTGAGGTGATGAAGAAGTAGTTTGATCTAGTAGGAGAAGACCTCTTTTGGATCAAGGAATCGAGAAAGTTGAAGCCTTAAAGTGTCAATCTTTTGTTTGGGTATATTTATGCTTAATTTGGGTCTTTTACCTTTTGAAGTCAAGCTATTGATATTTCTTATGTTTTGGTTAATTTTGGAATTGGGTAAGTGTATTGGTATGTTGAATGTGAATTGGTAGTAGTAAATGGGTTAAGTGATGTTTGGGTTATGCGGGGTGTGACCCGATAACTTGTTAATAAAATGATTTAAGTTGATAATCCTAATGATTAAGGTAGATTTGATAGAATTGCAGATTTTATGGTTTTTAAGGTCTGTTACCAAGAGTTGGGTTTTGGGGTTTTTGAGTTTTTGCATAATCCTACAGGTTCTGCAGAAGTTCTGTATCAAGGTACCAATACAACGTATCTAATTAATGCATAAGGCGTATTGGGTATACGATCACTGATACGGTGTATTATAAGTCTAAGTGTAATATGACGTATTCAATTAATAAATATGGTGTATTTATACTTTGCTCTTATACAGAATGCCCGTATCTTAGAATACGGAGTATCCATATGTTAGAATACGGAGTATTCACTTCTTAGGTCAATACGACATATTCAACTAATGAATACAGCGTATTGACTACAGTTCACAGAAGGTTTATAACTCTTTCGTGTTTTAAGTTTTCAATTAGGGGCTATGATATATGGTTCTTATAAATGTAATTGAGCTTGTATATGTTGTTTGTTCTAAAGTGTTTCTTCGATTTCATATGGTTTGTTTGAAAAGTCCAACTACGAGTAATTTTTTGAAAAAATTTCTTGAGTCGTTAAAGGGGCGTTTCAACTTGCTATCAGAGCCTTGGTCTAAGAGATTTAGGATGTCATGTAGGATTTCCTAGACTTATACCTATTAAGCTCGTTGATAGTAGTGTAGGTAATATGTGTATACGATTGGCGATTTTCAATATACATGTGTGGAATACTTTTACGACTATGCTTGGCCACTGTAGTGATAAAAGTATAATACATATGTGTATTAGAAATCGTTGAGACTATACACTTAGGGCAGGTATAAAATTAATCAAGTGCATAATAATGGGTTGTCCTTAATGAAGTTTAATAAGTTTATGATTATGTCTTAATGATTTAAATTCTAAATTTCAGTAAGAAGAAAGATGGTGAATACACGTCATGAGAAATCTTTAAAATCTTCGTCTTCTAAAGGAGCCGAGTCTCCTACAAATGATGCGAATAATGATGAAAATGAAAATGAGTCTTCCTCTGACTCTAAAGGCCTTAATTCCGGAGGGTTCACGGAGGAGGAGATGAAAGCTTTAAGATCAATGATAAATAAACAAGTAGGAAAAGTGATCAAGAATATAATACCGTATTACATTAGCCAAACAACCGAAAATCTTATAGAGGTGATCAAAAGGGAGCTAGAAGAGTTTAAGAAAGATAGAATTATGAACGACTATAGGAATTACATGGCAACTTATCGCGATTTTACGGCATATGACATGCCAAAGTTTGATGGGGCACTTGATCCAATTGCTAGTACTAGATGGCTTGCCGCCGTTGAAGGCGCATTTCGTACTAGTAATTGCAAGGAGAAAAATAAGGTCAACTTTGCTTCAAATTTCCTTCATGATAGTTCCAAGATATGGTGGGAAGGAAAAGTTTATAAGAAGGGTGAAGAATGGATAGGAGCATGTACATGGAAAGAATTTAAAGAATTGTTCAACGCCGAATTTAATCCCACCAAAGAAGTTGATAGGATTCGAGAAGAGTTCCAAACTCTTATGCAAAACTAATGAGCCGATAAATGAGGTGTGGAAGAAGTTTAATGACTTGATTCGTTATTGTCCCGAGTACCATGGAAATAAAAAGCTCATGGTTGAAAGATTTCAAAGAATGTTACGAGATGATATTCGTGAAGTGATCTCCCCATTCAAATGTGCTACTTTAGATGATCTTTTAAGTAGAGCTCGGGTGAGAGAGGCGGACTTATTGAGAAAAAAGAATAAGGAGGCTAAGGAGACCAAGAGAAAAATTGAGTTTGGAGATCGTGATGCCAAAAATCCTAAACACGATCAAGGAAGAGAGAGTGGAGGAACTCAAATTAAGACACCATGTAAGAAGTGTCATTAAAACTCATCGTGGAGTATGTCTAGCAAATTTGTCGGGTTGCTACAAATGTGGTGCTTTGAACCATATGAGCAAATATTGTAAGAAGCCGATGATCTTGTGTTATAATTGCAATCAATTAGGGCACAAGTCAAATTCAATCAATTAGGGCACAAGTCAAATGAATGTCCAAACCCGAAGGCGATTTAAGCTAAACCCTTGAAGTCAATCAAAGAAGAAAAAGTTGAGAAGGCGGGGATTCCAAATCTAACTGATCGAGTATATATGATGGCTACCATAGAAGATAAAGTAGCGTGTGATGTCGTAACAGGTATGATCCTTGTTAATTCCATACCCGCTCGTGTATTATACAATTCGGGAGCAAGCGTCTATTTTGTGTCTTTTGAATTTAGTAAAAATCTACCCACTCCACCAAACAAACTCCCTTTTCCTTTAAAAGTAGAAATAGCCGGTAATGAAATTGTAGTAGTATCAAAGGTGTATTGGGATGTGGAAATAGAGATTAATGATAGTGTTTTTAAAATTGACTTGATTACTATTGTACTAGGAGCATTTGATATCGTGATAGGCATGTATTGGCTCGATAGGTATAATGCTAATATTTTATGTAGTCAAAAACTCGTTCATGTAGTAAATTCTCAAGGTCGGGAAATTATTATTTATGGGGATAAAAGAAAGGGCGAGTTTAAATTATGTTCCATGATGAAGGCTAGAAAATATTTGTCACATGGTTGTCAAGTTTTTATGGTACATGTGGTAGACACTAGTTTCGAGAAGAAAAGTGTGAAGGACGTTCCGATTGCTAATGAATTCCTTGATGTATTTCCCGAAGACTTGCCGGGCATTCCACCCGAGAGGCAAGTCGAGTTTTGAATTGATCTTATTCCTGGAGCAACTCCCATCACAAAAACTCTATATCGTTTAGCTCCGTCCGAAATGAAAGAGCTATTGAGCCAACTTCAAGAATTACTCGATAAGGGTTTTATTCGTCCTAGTAGTTCTCCATGGGGAGCTCCAATTTTATTCGTTAAAAATAAAGATGGTAGTATGTGAATGTGCATAGACTAGCGTGAGTTAAATAAGGTCACAGTGAAAAATGTATATCCTCTACCAAGAATTGATGACCTCTTTGATCAACTCTAAGGTGCAAGATGGTTTTCGAAGATTGATCTCCGTTCGGGCTATCATCAGTTGAAAGTCCGAGAAGAAGATAGTCCTAAAACGGCTTTTAGAACGCGTTATGGGCATTATGAACTTATGGTTATGCCTTTTGTTCTTACGAATGCACAGGCAATTTTCATGGATGTCATGAACCGTGTGTGTAGGCCAATGTTAGATTAGTTCATTATTGTATTCATCGACGACATTCTCGTTTATTTCAAAAGCAAGAAGGAACATGAAGCTCACTTACAAGAAGTTTTGGAAACATTACGAAAAGAAAGATTGTATGCGAAGTTCTCCAAATGTGAATTTTGGTTACACGAAATTCAATTTTTTGGCCACGTCATAAATTCCGAAGGTATTAAGGTAGACCCGACTAAGATTGAAGCGGTGATGAATTGGCAAACCCCTAAGGACGTTGGTAAAATTCGAAGTTTCCTAGGCCTTGCGGGTTATTATCGAAGGTTCATTCAAGATTTTTCCAAGATTGCATCGTCATTAACTAAGCTTACCAAAAAGAATACTCCTTTTGTATGGGGTGAAGAACAAGAAGAAGCTTTTGTTACCTTACGAAAGAGGTTGTGTGAAACTCCAATACTTGTTTTACTAGAAGGAACCGAAGATATGGTTGTTTATAGTGATGCATCATATTCTGGTCTCGGATGTGTTCTTATGCAATGAGGCAAGGTTATCGCCTATGCTTCAAGGCAATTGAAAAAGCATGAAGAGAACTATCCGACTCACGACCTTGAATTTGCAGCGGTGGTTTTTGCTTTGAAAATTTAGAGGCATTATCTTTATGGTGTAAAATTCATAATTTACACCAATCATATAAGCCTTCAATATTTTTTAGAAAAGAAAGATCCAAACATGAGGCAACAAATGTGACAACCGTGATTTAGCGAGGTTAGTTTAACCATTAGTGTTAACTTGCCTAGTTTTATGAGTTTGGTATTATGTGCTTTAGATGAATTGGTGATATGTGTGTTATGATATACGTGTTATTATAAGTGTTTGTGATGGTAGAAATGAATGGTTTAGTCATTTCATTTCGTATGTGATGGTGATTTCGGAAGTATAGTTATTTTCGTTATTTTTATCGTCGGTAAAATTAAAGAAGTATGCATCGTTAAATTTTGAGTTGAGATTAATTAGTAAATTTAGATTTTATAATTTATTTATGAAGTAATAAGTAAATAATAATTTGAGAAAAATAATAATAAGTAGTGTAAGTGTTTTATTTTAAGTTATGTGTTTATTTAAGTATTTAAGGTAAATAAGTAGTAAATAGTTTTGTAGTTTAAAAAAAATATAAAAATATATATATATAGGAGGGGGAGAACGAAATTTCTTTAGAAAAATAAATAAATAAATAATTAATTAATTAAAAAGGGAGTTTGTTTGGATCGGCTTACACAAAAAAGGGGATAAAAGCTCAATTCTACTAGGAGTCTAACTTGGTTATTATAAAACAAAACCAGTCTTATTTTTCTCCCAAGTCGACTAAAAACCATAGCCTAGCCTCCATTGAATATTTTTTTAGCTTTCAAGATCAAGGTTTGATCATCCTTCCAAATCTTAATTTTTGTCAAATCTTTATTCTAGTGATCAAATCTATGTTTTAAATATTGTATTAAATATGTAACAGATAAATTGATGGATTAAGGTTTTGTAAAAATACAGTAATTATGATGTTACGATCATTAAATATTGATTTGGGTATAATAATTAGGGTTTGGGTATCTTTAATTAGGTTTAATTATAGTAAATTCGAAATTAAGATATGGGCAGAATTTTAGGTCATCTTGCGAGAGCCATAACTCGGTTATACGAATAGCTTTTATTGAGCCTAAAATTAACTACAAAAAGTCTAGTTTTCAACGTGGTTTCATGAATTAAAAGTGAGTGAAAGTCAGTCAAAATAATTTTACAAGATTCGTTGTTAAAACTGAGTTTTAAGGGTAGATTCTGGGTTGTGATTGTGAGGTCAAAAACCATATCAAAACGTCTTTTTAATTGATGGTATTTCTACAGTAGCAAGTTCATGATATCTATGAATTTCTAGAATTTTTGTAGATTTTTCTCAAGTGTCTAAATGGGTCTAGTCAAGTCAAACTTTTGGGTGGTCCAATCTGGTCAATTTCTAGATACTTTGTGATGTTGATTTTTTTTAAAATAGCTAGACTTATTTTTTTTTAAATTTCAGTAGTTATACAACTCATTGAAGATGTAGGAAATGCGGTATGGAAATCTAATTGGGTCATTTTGTATTTTATTAGTGATCATGAAGTGACTACAAAATTTTGCTATAATCTGAAAACTTTAATAAAGGGATATAAGGTATTTAAAGTATAAATAAAGTATGGGATGTATGGTAGGGTGTTTATAAGCATATTATAGACATTAGTATTCATCAATTGAAAGGTTACATGTTTAAGGCCGTGAAACCTTAATCATGCGTAACCCGTAGATTTTGTTTGTATAGTCTTTGCTTGGAATTTGTGTGCGCGTTCGCGAAGCTTGATGTGAGTTTTCATAGCCCTTTTTTAACTGTTTTTCTTAGGATGAAAATAATACTAAAATTGGTTTTGAAATGTTTTAAGTGTTGTGATAAATGTTTTAGTTGTTTTAGACATTGCTTGGTATTATTGCTTATGTGTGTGATGTTTGGATCGGAAGGGTATGCCTACCCAGTATGATGAGTTTATGGATCGGAGGGGTACGCCTACCCATATGTTGTGTATAAGTTATGGATACATTTAGGTGAGCTTGGTTATTTAAGATGCCCGTGCTAATCTAAGCCTAAATGTGAAATTGTTATGTGATGTTAATTGCTTGCATATGTGTATAATATTCTTGTATGTCCTAATGATTTCTGATTCGCAGCAAGGGTAAGTAATTTGTGTCAAACCTGTGAATCTCAGCAACATTATGTTGGCGTTTTAAAGTATCATTTTTAGGTAAGCATAGCGAAGTTAAGGATGTTAGGAATTGCATTATGGAGACTTCTTTTCTGGAGTTTTCATTATTTTTATTTTCGTATTTTGGTTATTTTGTTTTATGATGACATTTATCTTGGATTTATATTCTTATGTGTATGTATTGTGTGTGCGATTAACCTCAATACAAGACCCCTCTTGTGTTTGGTATCGTCATAACACTTGGTTTCTAATATAATACATTTTAGACATTCTCTATTGTTGACATCAATGTGTTGTGATGATGCCTATCATGTTACGCCTCCCATTTCTGCCTTGGCGGGGTATGACAGATTGGTATTAGAACCATTGGTTATAGAGAAGTAGGTGGTTTAACCTAGACTATAACCTAGGAGTCCTTCATACAGCTGCATAATAGCATCTATGTGTTTAGCTATCTAGGCATTTCGTTTTCTTACATTTTTCTGAGTTTTATTTCGACCCACGGGCTACTCGATATTAGAAGATCTAGAAGAGGATCCAATTGAGGAGGAGCCTCTCGAGGAACCAAATGAGGAAGGTTAGTTAGAAGAGTCGGAGAAGGAGGTCGACTCAGATCTCTTGTCGGATGCTCGTAGCAGGCCTGGACCTACGAAATCGTGCGACTCTTGTGAAAGCAAAGTCAAACCAAAGCGAGGCCCAACATAAGTTTATCCCGTCTTTTACCTCGACACATTACTATCGATGATTTCTTTTGGATATTATGTATTTTGGGTGCTTCAAGACCTTCGTTTTCTTATTGTTGTTTTCAATTTTATCTTTATATGAATAAATATTGCTTTGATTGAGCATCGTTTTGTGGAGTCAAGTAAGAGGTGCAATGTGGTATATGTGCATATATGTGTTATCATTGAGATGTGTAGTCTTGGAAGCAAGTACACGTGTGAAATGATGCACTTATAATTATGGGTGGCCAACATAATTATAAAGGCATCACACACGTAGACTTGTGACCATGATTGCATTGATCGGTGTTTTCTTGTTAGGTGGTAGTGTAAGATGTTGAATTATGTGTGGTTAGGATATGGATAGTTACGTAGTTAGTAAGTTTCCCTTCTACCTATCGCTTACAGATACCCCGGATACCTGTTATTGCTACTATTATGATTGTTGGGTTTGTTCGTGTTAGTGCAAATATTACGATATTTGATCTATACGATCTCTTTATGTTTTGGTAATGACAAACATGTGACTTGTAATACGTAACGTAAAGTGCGCAAGTTACTTGTAATCATAAATCATCAATGCATACATGCATCAACATCTCTAGACGTCTTAAGTATACATCAAGATGGACATTGGTTTACACCCGGCGTAAATCACATAAGGTATGTACAAACAAGCATTAAACTTGTAGGATGATCAAAGAAATAGGTTTTTGTCTTAAACTTTACATTTTTATAAATGTAACAAAATAACCTTTTTAAAATTTAATTGGACAAATTATTTTTGAATTATAAAGAAATGGTTTATGTTGTAATTATTTCAAAATTCAAAATCTGATTCTTTTCCCCCAAAACATGTTATACTTTTACCAGACAAGTTTGTCACCACAAAAATACAAAAACAGGAGCGTCTGTCGGGGCGGTCCCTTAAATAGCCTGGCGGCCCCCTTAAATACCGGCGGCCCCCTAATATATCTGGGACTGCTGTTTTCTGACAGATTGTTTTTTAGCTCCTATAAATAGTGGGTCACCTCCAACTATTTTTACAACCCTTTTGCATGATTTTCTTTTAGTTCTTTCTCTCTTTAGATCTCACTAAATCTCTCTAAATATTTGATCATTCAACTTTGTTAATCTTGTTTAAATGTGATCAAATCTTCAATCCTTTCCTCCTTTCCTTCTTTCCTCAAGTGCAAGAGAAGAACTTTGGTCATCTTCAAGATCCGAAGTTATGTAGTCTAGTTAGTTCATTTGTAACATTTGTTACATATAGATCGTGTCCATGTCTTCCAATCTTTAGTAGTGTGTAGATCCAAATGATGTAGTATAGTTAGTTCATTTGTAACATTTGTTAGTAACAACAACTTGCTTGCTCTCTTATTTAATTTTAGAATTCCACACATCTTGATTAGGATTATACGAACCAGAATTAAAGCATATTAGTTGAGTCATGTTAGGCCCTCTATGAAAAGATAATACAAATTTTATCTTTGCTACACTTCATTAGGAAAATATAGGAATTATGTTTTGTCTAACATGAGAATGATTACTAGAAAATCTATTGCAATAAAAATTTAATTTGACCTAACGGTTGAATTGCTTCCAAGAGCGAAGTTGGGTTCGTGGTATAACCCGTAAAAATGGTCGTGCTTAGCCTGAATTGAGCACCACTAGTGGTAGTCCCATATTTATTCTCAAATTTGATTAAATGGCTCTTCCTAAATATGCCTAATAATAGTCTACATCGATATACTTTGTATCTAATTAGGAGTGTACACTAAGCAAGTAGAAATTAGATTTCCCCTTAATTAATCTAGACAACATACACCTCACATATGTGCTTTGAATCATCAAGATGATAACTTACTCCCGTCTGATGCAATTATATGACTTAATGATTATTTTGATGCTCAACGATTAATTGCATATCTATTAAATGCATGTCTGTTATAAAGGCGTTTGTCTTTTTCTAGTAATTTAGATAAAATATCTCTTAGTTTATCTAAATGACACGTGCTCCTAAATGCTAAATGCGAACATGTTTTACATGATGATTACATTTAAAATTATCATGTTTTGTTTGCGTCATCTTAAATGACTTACATGTTAATTGTGCACCTACACTATGTTAGGTTGATGTATGACAAATAAGGTTTAGATGTCATATAGTCTTACACATTAATCTTGTTGATTATTGTGTTGATGCATGCTTAGAGAAACTTGCATGCTTATATCTATATGTCTTATACATCTACGTTAATATTTTCTCACACTAGAATATCTTTCTTCGCGTCCGGGTCACTAATCTAAATTTTCAAAAGAGTCGCAAAATGGTCTTAAATCTTCTAGAGTCTTCCTTCACACATTTCTTTAATCACCATCTCCCTTTCTTCCAAATAATCCACTCTTTGTCACGGAAAAAGTTAGTATGAATCTTATACCCTTCATGTAGGATTGACAACTTAAATATTTTCATCCTAGTTTTTAATAGTATCTTTAACTTTGCAATCGCAAAGTTAAAGGTCATATCCAAAAATCCCTATTCAAGCCTTTTAACAACTTAAGTTAAAACGATCTCATTTTCTTTCTCGTCGACAAAAACATTCTTTCTCTTTGACGAAACATTCTTTCTCTTTGATGAAAAGGTTCTTTCTTTTTGACGAAAACATTCTTTCTCTTTGATGAAACATTCTTTCTCTTCGACGAAAACACTCTTTGTCTTTCGATCACACCTCTTTCTTCTCACTCAACCACGCCTCTTCAACCATAGAGATGGCTAATATCTTTCCTCCACTATTTTTGCTGCCACCTTTAAGACAACCGTATACCTCGTCATGTGATTTTGTTCTATGAACATTCGCAATGCTCAGGAAGAGCTACATAACTTTTTAAGTATAGTTTATCGTACGCTAACCACCATCCGTCTTGACATTGTCAAGCTCATCATCTCTATCTTCGTTTGTTTTCTTCTTTATTATTTTTTTTTCGCGTACGAAACACACCGATGATACGTCACCAATTCCTTCGGGACAATGTCCAAAAGGAAACATCTCCATCAAAAAGGTTGCATCTGAAGATAACATCGCCTACATTCTTTCTTTACCTCTCAAGCGTGAATCACTAAATTATCTTCGTCAAGGTTTAGGAATGATGAAACACATTCCATAAATCGTTCTCTTCTTGTCTTCTAGTTTCTATTCTAATCCATGTTCCATTCCGTGTCGTGACAACTTAACTACTTCATCCGAAGTACTTTAAGTATTTTTAATTAGCGAAATGCAATTTAAAATGTCACTCTTTTCAAAAAATTCGTCAATTTCCCCAAACATCCCTCCTGTTGGCGGTCTGGCGGCCCTTAGATCTATTCTGGATGCCCCCAGATAAATCTGGGACCGCCGACAGCAGGCTTGAGATATCTGTCATTTCTTTTCAAATCATTAAACGAACTCACCCTCTCTCTTTTCTGCTGCTAAGAGCTGACGTCTTTCCTACACCCAGAACCGCAATAACACTCAATAGATCAATGGGTCATCCTCATATCCTAACACACATAAGCATCATTGCTAATATTATTCAAGAGGTCAGAGTTAATTTTCATAACAACAAGCGTTCACATTATCAAACACATACCATACATATGATAGAGACTTACAATCCATTACTCACCATAAATTCCCCTCACATAAAAACCTTGGTCCACACACTCGCATACGTCTTATCTCAAATTCATAAGACTATTCTTCTCACTCCCTAAAAGTTTCTTCTTTTTACTTTCGACGTTTCTTCTCACTTATAAACGTTCTTTTTCACTTCTAATAAGTCTTGTCTCCTCTAATGTTTCCTATCATGTCTTAATGTTTCTTCTCTTTTAATAGTCTTGTTACTATTAAAACTCCTCCTATATCTCTCCTAACTTGATTATTTCATCCGAAATATTTAAGTAAGTTGTGAAATGCAAATGTCACTCCTTCGCTAAACTTGCCATTTTCTAAAAAGTGAAGAACATAAAGAAGATATTCAATCTCCAAGTGTTATTGAGTCACCACATTGTTGAGTCTCTTATCATTCTTCCACCATGAAAGAACTACCCCATTTCACATCCCACATTTGTTCCTCAACATTGTCAACATACAAAACACCAAACAAACCTTTGAATTCCTAATCATTCACTTTTGTCTCGATAGGATCATATGCACATTAATTGTTAGTGCAAATGATATATCAATCTTTTCTATCAACCTCTCACCAACACGTTCCTTCTTTAGTATCACTCATCCTTTCCTACTTTTCGGCTCTATGGAATCATTTTCATTCACATCCAAGAGCACATCGTCTCCATCCTCGTCTTATTTTTCTTTTTATTCTTTGAAAGTATATATATATATAGAGAGTTGGGGTAAAATAAAAAAAGAGTTATAATAAAAAGGGTAGGAAGCCAGAATATTGCGCCACGTGTCCTCTCCTTACCTCATCTTTTTTTTAACTAGAGGGGGTATTACTGTCATTTTACCCTTAGGATATATAAAAAAAATTGTCTATTTTTTTCACATAGAATTCGTGTCTTCTCCAATCTCCATCTTCTTTTCCATTGTTAAACCTTCTTCTCCACAGTGATAACCATCATCCTCTCTGATTAACCGCCGGCCGTTATCTTCACTGTTGTCTCCATCGTGATCTCCACCTTCTTCTCCACCATTCTGCGTCGTGATTTTGATATGCTGATTGAGTGTTCATCTTATCCACCTCAACTAATAATGACTATTAATCATCAACGAGTAATGTTATTTAGATGTTAATCTTTTGTTTTTATTTTTTTTGTTAATTTACTTTATGTTAACTTGAAAGTTTAATTGTAATTAGTTAATATGTTTTTGTTAATTGTTAGTGTATTTAGTTGATTCAAAACATTCATTGAATGTGTGTTTGAGAAAATAACTAGTTGAAAATTTTGTAAATGAAACATGCACACCAGGTGTTTGATAAAATGTTTACATGACATTCTGTAACTATGATGCACTAGTTTCGTACTGTGATGCACTTGATATAACATATTGATGCGGTTGATTTAAAATTTGATGCAGTAGTTGTATAAGGTTCATTAGTTTGCATTATGTTTACTGCAGGGTCCAAGTCTACATACGGATTAACTTATTTTCTAATGGGCTTAATTCACAACTAGGGCAGTTGCATGGATTTTCGTAAGTCATTAAATTATTGTATTGCGAACTACAACCTACCTTACATCCTTGAATAAGCTTTAACATGTTGAAAGTTCTATCTTATTAGTAGTTTGAATCTTGTTTTTAAGGGGTGTTC
>BQNB010092061.1:0-26709 GCA_026074375.1 Tanacetum coccineum | reverse complement strand
CTAACTTCACATCAAGCCTTACTTATTCTTACACAAGGACAAGTTGTCATGAAATCACCATACATCTCTTACACCTAAACTAATATTTAACTAACAAAACCATCCCCTATAGTCCATGATCAGCTGAGCATGCAAAACAAAAAAAAGGAAACCTCAACACCATTTATTCAAGGGATAAGAGTGGTCTTCAAGGGTACACGTACTATATAATCATGCATTAAGTACACTAGTTCACTTATATCAAAACCTAAGTAAGTACTCTAAGAAAAAACCATCTCTTTGGCTCTCTTTGTTTTGGATCAGCCTACACCCACACGAAATTCATATAAACTAAAAACCTAAACTACAACAATAATTCCTAGTACATTACTAAGTCACTCCAAGGTGCATTGAAGACATTACTTGGGAAATTACAAGTGTTCTTAAGGGCTTTTCAAGCTAGGGATTTTCTCATTAGGGTTTTTGTTGGGTTCAAATTTGTTTTTCTTCCATCATTCACGCATCAAAGGTCAACTTAAAACCCTAATCTATTTATTATTATTATTTCATGCATTATATAATTCTTATGATGTTAATCACCACATAGGAAAGTTTTATGTGTTTATATAATATAAACACTTATCTTACTAGTCGAACCATATTTTTCTTATGATCTTCATGATGATAAAAATGTGTTAGCATACTTAAAACAAGGAAGCACAAGCAATGGACAATTAATTAAGCTAAAATACTTACTTATATAAAGAATTCGAACTCACTGTTCTAATTCGACATACAAGCTGTAAATTTTATCATTTTATAAAATAGTACATGAAATAAGGAATCCAAGCATATAAAGAACTCGCGAAACGGATAAATAACGAAGGAGTTATTTGTTTTACAAAATTATATACAAAAAGTGTTTTTGTAAAAGAAAGTTTATAAAAACAAATGGAATAGTAAACTAAACTTATACTTTTATATTTTTATCTAAAAGTACATATTTTTGGGATTCTAAAAATGTAAGAAACTTGAAAAACCAATGGATAATGAATTTGTTATGACTTTTTCATGTTTAATGAATAAAATAACCAAAAGTAACTTTATAAAAGTAGTTTTATAAAAACCTGTTACTATTCATCACAGTAAGTTGGAGAGAATTATTTTTGTTGGATAGAGCTTTTAATTATGAAGACGTGGGCGAAAGAATCACTAAAAACCGAATTAAAACGAATGAGATATGATTTTTATACGATTTCAACAATTAATATTTATAAAAAGTATTTTTATAAATTTACACATACTGTTACTGTTCACAATAGTAAAAATACACATAATTAATGTAATGGTTGATTAGATTTTTCAAATACAAAACCATACATATAAAGAACGTATTAAACGGAAGTAAAACGAATAAATTACGACATTTTTAATATCACAACAATTAATTATATAAAAGTAGTTTTATATAATTTATTAAACGGATTAAATGTTACTGTTCATCAGTAATATACTATTTACAAATATGATATTTTAGTATATCATTCAAATATGAAACCACGGATATAAAGAATATGCAAAACGGAATTGAAACGAAAAAGATATAAGGTTTATAAAATCTTATGCACTATTTTTATACTTGTGCATTATTTTTGTGAAATCAATTAAACTAAATATATAATGTTATTATATAATTATCTAAAGGTGATGAAACAATTACTTTCATAAACGAATAATTGTTGGACAATTTTAACATTTTCACAATACGGATTCATGAACATTTATTTTACAAATGCAAATCAAATTGTTTAATTTTATAAATTAAACAAACACTTTTAGGTGGTGATGTAACTATATAGAATTATGTATGGAATTGGTTATTCAAAGTATTCATACGACCTATGTTTAATTAGGTTGCATTCGAAATTCGCTTGTCGATTCACTCACTTGATTTATTTTATTCACTTCATTTGTTGAGGTGAGTTCATAACCCCATGTTTTACTATATCAATGATTTATGACTTTTGGGGTGAGAAACATGCTTTGTTTTACAAATTGGACGTAAGTGTACATTTTATCATGATTACGTGTTTGCCTAAGTAGCGATAACCCTCTGAGCCCATTATCATGAACTGTCAATTACTTTGTGTGAGCGCGAATGTTATAAATAGATCTATTTGGGGTTGACATCCCCATCCGGGTGAGTAGCTCTCACTGGTGTCACGGAGTGAACCAACGGATGTATACCATGTCGGATTCGGATGTTGCGGGTTAGAACATCATCACGGGCAATGTAGGCAATTTATATTGCAATTCATACATGTCGAGCTTCAGTGTCATGAGCTTAGGGAAACGTAATTACATTTTGTGATGTTTGCATCTGTTGCATTATCACGGGGAAAATCTTACGGTCCTACATTACATTTTACATAAACCTATGAATTCACCAACTTTATGTTGACGTTTTAAGCATGTTTTTCTCAGGTCAATGAGGCACGAGGTGCTAAGGATACATTGGGATAGTCTTTTGGGAGTCATGCATTAAAGATTTGGAGTCATTACATGTTGGGATATTGTTATGATCTAAAATCTTTGTTATCAAGTGTTGAACAATTTAAGCCGTTGTGCTTTGTATTAAACAATTTCAATAAATCCAATGTATCGTATTTTAAACGACTCTTTTAGAGGTCGTTCTCATATCTTGTGCTATTGATCTATAATGTAACGCTCCCGGATACTCATATTCCGCTGCGACCCAATTTGGGGGTGTTACAGATTGGTATCAGAGCCAAGGTTATAGAGAACCAGGTCAAATGTTTTTACTTGGACTATAACCAACTTGGAACTATAACCGTGTTTCAAACATTGCATCATACCAAAGGTTTTCCACGGGACATACATATACTAGTTGATTGCATTAGTAATTGTACTAGATTGCCATACATGACATACACTATTGAGTTTGCATAGTTGATGTATACTAGATGCTTACATGAATCATATACGGGTTCATATATACTAATACGTATATTACTATAAGGTCTTAAAAATATACACATATATATATAGCTTTCATTCCCCTTGGACGCAAACGTCTAACAATTATATTATAAAGAGTTATTTATATAAATACTAGAACAATTCTCAAAACATTACGATAACACAATGGTCCAAAGCTCATACTTAACCTCAACACATTATTTCATAACATTTCACTTTTGGAACAACGACTTTTGGAATGGAACAAATTTTTAAATTAATACACTGATGTTTTGAAGAATCAAGCCTTCCTAGAATAGCTTAGGTTTGCCAGAATCAGCTCCAGTTGCTAGAAAAGCCCATCTTCTAGGAACCACCGCTTCGCCAACAACCTACTAGAAATGCTAGCACTACTACTGATGTACCAATGAGTGATGTTGCCATCAATCAGCTAATCGAAACACGAGTCGCTAAAGCACTTGCAAATCAAGAACAACTAAGGAACAGTAGTATGAATGGTGATGGTAGCCAAAATTCAAGATCAGGAACTAAAAGACCTACTCGTACTCCCCGAGAGTGTACTTTCAAGGACTTCTTGAACTGTCAACCCCTTAATTTTAAGGGTACTGAAGGAGTTGTTAGTCTAAATCAGTGGTTTGAAAAGATGAAATCGGTTTTCTATATCAGTAACTGTACTGTTGAGAACAAATCAAGTTTTCTACTTGTACTCTTCTTGGTGCTACTTTAACATGGTGGAACTCCCATGTCCACGACAGTTTGGACATGAAATGGTCGCATTATGGCATCCCTGAAAACCTCGTGAAAGATTATGACTGTCAAGTAATGACCAAGAATGAGAATTCAAAAAGTTAGAGATGAAATATGGAACCTGAAGGTAAACGGTGACTGATGTTTTGGGTTATACCCAACAGCTTATATGGAACTAGCCATTGATTTACAGGAGTGAAAGGATGTTTCCCGAGGAATCTGATGAGCACGAGAAGTTATGTCGATGAGACTTCGTGACATGATTCAAGGTAATGTATGTCGGCCAGGCAAAAGACATAATGCAAAGAAACCAATCGAGCTAGCAAATGATTGTTGGACCATAAGGTTTCGTTGCCGATGCTGAGAGACAAGCTGAAAACAAGAGGAAATTTGATAACAACAACCAAGCTCAACAACAACATCCCAAGAGGCAGAATTGTTGTTCAAAGCTTAACAACCATTAGGGGGTTTTTTCCCACCCCCCCTGGGTGAAAAAAGAGTATGTTTGGAACTCTCCAGTTGTGCAATAATTGCCAGTTTCACCACCATGGGCCCGTGCACTGTAAAGTGCGCACAACCTAGCCAAGAAGTCTGACCATTTGACAAGGGAATTTGGTTAGAATCCTACTACTCTAGCTACAATCCAAAGGACTCACTTGCTATGAAAGTGCATCAAGGGCACTACAAGAGTGATTGCCTGAAGCTAAGGAATCAAAATCATGGAAACCAAGCTGAAGATACTGAAGCACATGGTGTGGTATATGCTTTGGGAGGAGAGAAAACCGACCAAGATCCTAATAACATTGAAGATGAGATCGAAGCTCAGGAGGAAGACTTCCTCGCCTCGACTAGTGAACGCTAAGTTGGAACTACCATAGGCTACAATTATTGAGAAATTTCCGTTGTACTCTTTCCAAAATTTCGTTGTACCCTTTTTCATTTCTGTTGTACTGAACCATTTCAATTATCTATCAAATCATGTATTTGAAAATTCATTAAAAGTTACTTTAATTTCTCTAACTATTTATGCAAACTACTATTATGAAATCATAACACTATTTTGACAAAAATTCGCATAGCATTGTTAGCCATCAAATATACATAGCCTGATCAACTATGTGTAATTCAGGGAAGTACAATGCCATGTTGAGGAGCAGTCACTATAAAACTTTTGTTAAAAATCAAAAATTTCTGTTTTTATTCTCGAAGGACAACCCGCCGACAAGTTCAACCGTCATCGAGCAAAATTGAGACCCGTACCAATGTGATTCCACATTAAGATAGCAAATTTACTTAGCACACATTAGGAGGATTAGAACAAGTATATAACACCTCCTCAAATCACACTATTTCCGGAAGGCAACTCGAACTGAATTGTGGGACGCAATTCTTTTAACACGGGGAGACTGTAACATTTCACATTTTCAAGTCATTTACGACTTAATTTACTCAATTATTTATTTTTAGGCTTTTACGCATTCGCTTTTAATTTTTATCGTTAAGTTAAATCGCGTAAACTAAAAATGATCATTTAACGTAAACGTGCACCAAACAATTAAATGTTTAACATCAATAGTCAGTTGTTATAAAGTTTTATTATGATGATAAATTTAACTGTACGCTTTTTTATTTTTATCTTGGTAACGTAAACGTTTACGTATTAATAAAACTACACCTTTTTTGCCTTGCATGCAAAACAAAACCCACCTACACTTCAACGAATACCCACTAATAACCATAATACCTAAAAACTTCATAAACATATGTTTAATTCAGCCCCTAGCAAAGTTCTACACATATAACACACATACACTTAAAATTAAATCATCTAAACCTCCACTAACTTGAATAAACAATACTAGTTGTTAACCAATGATCAAAAAACACATTTGTCTTCCCTTTTGTGACCCCTCAAACCCCACGTACAACCACAAGGAAGAAGAGAAACACAAGTTAACTAAATAACATACCAAGCTCATGTAAATAAATCCCTAAGTCTCCACTACCAAGTATAAACAATTATATTTATTACCCCATAGATCATGAACCCTAAAGCAACTCAATTGTGATCTTATGGTCTTGGTTATAACCGGTTAAGGGAAGAAGAGCACAAGAGAGACACACAAGCATGCACATGAACCATTACATCCCTAAGAACATGCTTCATTGTCCCTTACACCTACACTTACACACAAGTAAACCCTAGTATTGTACTTAATGCCTTGAAAACTTCTTTTTGTGTCCCCTTTTTGCATCCTAAACCCACAGGCTAACCACAAAAATGGAAGAAGAAACCATAAGACAATGAAATGACTAGTGACATTCTTATGTGGGAAAAGGAAACAACAAACTCTTCACTCTATATATTAAATAAGTCTTAGCAATGTCCTAAACTAATAAACAAAGAGTTTGTCCCCTCCTTTTGTTGGCAAAATCGGGACGACACCCACAGAAGACCAAAACCAAGCAAGCTGTGTAAAAGAGTGGTATCTAAGGCTAATGTCTTCCATATCTATAGTTGACATAAAGTTTAAAGTACACACACACACAATCATTTTAACAGAAACCCAAAGCAAAAACTCTCTCTGAACAACACATAACCCACCGGCTCACTCTCCCAACACACATATACATTGTATTTGATTTCTAAGCAGTACAAGTGTTTCAAGGGTTATTATTAATAAACATATACAAGGGTGTCTTTGGAACTGGTTTGGTGTTTAAACAAAGGGTTTTATACAAGGAAAGGTTCCAATAGGGTTTTGTGAAATTAGGGGTTTTCTAAACTAATTTTCCAATCATGGTTTTCTTGGGTTTGTGTTTAAAACTTTGATCGATTATCATCCTACATTTCATCTAAGGTTAACCTAAACCCTAATCTATCATTATTTCATTTCATGATTTATATAATTTTATATTGTTAATCATCACCTAGGTTTTCTTATTAAAGTTTATAAGATAAAATCATATGTACACATACACGAATTTATTTTGTGTATGGTTAAGATGATGTTTTAAATATGTTAATATGTTTTAAACAAGGATTTACAAGCAATGTGCTTGTCTATGTAAGTATTTATCATGTATTGACTATTTATTTATTTAATTAAGGTTTAGAAATTAAATAAATATGTTGGATTATTAAATCCTTGGACAATGTGTGACAATTATTAGTAATTATATAGAGACTCTATTAATATACACAATATTGTGAATTGTATCAATTAGAGGTGACTTGTGATAAATTATGTAAAGTTAAAATAATACCTAAAACAAGTTTATTTAAAATAAATTTCAAACACTATTTAGAAGTTACTAGTACAACAGTACATTTGGAAATTATTTTATCATTTTATAAAATAATACATATTATTAAGCTTTCTAATCAATAAGAAACTTAAAACCTATAAATAACGAAGGAATATTTTGATGTTTACCAGATTACATAATTATAAAAGTATTTTTATAAAAGAATAGTTTTAAATAATACAAATCAATTTAAGTTAAAACTTGATATTTTTCTGTAAAAATTAGATTGTAAAAGATTAAAAAAGGCCACGAAACATGAAAAAACCATGGTAATTAATTGTTAGGACTTTGTCATGTTTATGTAATAAAAATAAACAAAAGTAACTTTTATAAAAGAAGTATTTATAAAAATGCTACTGTACAAGATAGAGATCTGATAAAATTATTTTTTGTTAGATAAGCTTTTAATTACAAAGACGAGGGCGAAAGAATCACTAAAAAACTTAATTAAAACAAATAGATATATTTTTATACGATTTATTGTTCAATAGATTTATTAAATATTTATAAAAAGTATATTATAAAAATATACACACTGTTACTGTTTATCAGTAACTTAAATTTACAAATATGATATTTTAATAATATCAATCACATACAAACCACGAATAAAGAATAAGCAAAATGTATTTGAAACCGAAAAAGATTATCGGTTTATAAAACCTTATGCACTATTTTTATACTTGTGCACTATTTTGTTAAATCAATTAAAACTAATTTATATTAATGTTATGATAAATTATCTAAAGGTGATAAAAACAATTACTTTCATAATGAATAATGCTGGACAATTTTAATATTTTTTACAATACGTATTACATGAACATTTATTTTACAAATTGCAGATCCAATTGTTTAATTTTATAAATTATACAAACACTGTTAGGTGGGTGATGTAACTATTAGAATTATATATGACGTAAGTATTCCAAGTACTTAGTAATTCATACACCTATGTTTAATTAGGTGCATTCGGAATTTTCCGCTTGTCGATTCACTCACTGAATTTATTTCATTCACAACATTTGCTAGGTGAGTTCTAGCCAATGTTTTATATATCAATGATTTTACAAAACTTTTGGGGTGAGAAACATGTTTGTTACTACAAACTGTACGTAAGTAAAAAACATTTTAGCAGTGATTACGTGTTTCCAAGATAGCGATAAACCCTCTAAGAAGCCCATAATCATGAACTGTCAATTACTTTGTGGAGGCGAATGTTTATAAATAATAATCTATTTTTGGGTGTTGAACATCCCATCCAGGTGATTAGCTTCTCACTGGTGTACGGAGTGAACCAATTGGATGTATACCATGACGGAGTTCGGATGCCGGATTTCGGATGTTTGCTAGTTAGAACATCATCACGGGTAATGTAGGCAATTTTACTGCAATTCATACATGTCGAGCTTCAGTGTCATGAGCTTAGGGAAACGTAATTACATTTTGTGATGGGTACACAGGTTGCATAATCACAGGGAAATCTTGCGATCCTGATTTATATTTAAACGAAACCTATGAAATCACCACATTATGTTGAACAGTTTTAAAAGCATGTATACCAGGTCAATAGGTACAAGACCAAAAAGAGATACATAGGGTGTGGTTCAATCGTTTTGTAGTCCTTTGCATAACGATTTAGAGCATTAACATTTTGGAAATATTTTTTAGGATCTAAACATCTTTACATTTCAAAGGATGAATAAGTTAATCCTTGAGCTTTATGTCACAACATTAATTAAATCCAATATAACTTTTCAAAATGACTCATTAGAAGTCGTTCACTCATGTCTTGTGGTCAAATGGGTATTATGATAACGCTCCCGGATACTCCATATTCCGCTGTGACCCAATTTGGGGGTGTTTATAGTATGAAGAATATTACAAGGCCCCTACAGTATATTAATGCATGTGGAAATAACTTAAGTGAGTGGATCATAACCATATTAAGGGTAAGGTATGTATAAGATTGTTAACGAGCTGTGTAGCCTTTCTACACTACTTTGGGCTAGATTTTCTTAAGCTTAACGCGCACGATCCATCAACAAGAAGCAACATCAAAAGGATCTTACCACCAAAGTATCATTCAATCAAACTAAATACAAAGGATGGTATAGCCTCGCATGTTATAAGGAAGCAAGAGAATAAACCAAATAAACAACACATAGTACTATTGAATGATTTAATGTATAAATAACAGTACTTGATTAAAACATGGATTGAAGGTAGTACAATAGGGTTTTGAGGCCCTAAAAATGACCTACAAAGCTGCTATAAAGACTAGGATTCGTCTCCCAACAGTTATACAAAGTTACACACTTAAAACCCTAAAACGGTTTTGATTTATAACGTATATCGATGCGACGGTGTTGCCTTTTAATCTGACAGCCAGTCCATCACATAGATGATCTAGATCCCTTTAAGAGTCGGCCACATCCTGATGCTCGTCGCTTGGATTCTGACGCCGTCACCTCGATAAATCATGACGGCGTTCCCCACCCCCCCCCCACCCCCGCTTTATGCTTGCGACACCGTCTCCACGCTCTATATGAACAATTCTTCATGATATTTGGTTGTAATATTGTCTGTTTCTTCTCCAAATGAGCCCAAGTCATGTGTGTTTCCTCTAAATGCCATCCAAGTGCTAAAAACCTAAAAATAAATATAAAGCACATAATCAGGGCATATTTGTGCCATGATGTAAGAGGTTAGAATGACCTAAAAAAGTGTATAAAATGAACACCTCATTCACACACAAAAAGAGATAGAATACATAAAGCTAATTTAACTGAAAATAAATTTTTACTGAAGGAATCAAAGCGAGTAGACCTAATAAACAATGATTTAAACCTAACTATTCCCCACACAGCAGGCGCCAAAAACTTGATGCGGTGTCGTTTATGACTTCAACAATAAGTTTTACAACTTTCCCTAGGCAGAACACACTAACGTTGTATTGTAGTAAGGTAAGACACAGAGTTTGTTCTCGTTCTCTAGGGAATAGGTTGGAAAGTGCTCGAAAAGAAATCAAACAGAGTCTAATGGGTAGAGAAAGATTCTTTTCGTATTTTTTAATAAAGCAAGTAAAAATCATAGTTTAAGAGGTTGGTTAGCTTTTAGCTAATTAAACTAATTATAAATCTAAACTACTTTGGTGATAACTATATGGTAAACGAATGTATTTACTTAATCATGCATTACTCCTTATTATGTTTCTCTAAATTATGTGCCTATGATCACCCTTGTAAGATTCTAAGTAAGTATTTCCTCAGTCGTGAACGAATTACACGACCCCCACTTGCCGTCTAATGTTAAATATTCCGTTCAGGCAACGCACCAATAAGTGTAGTATGTCGCCCTTGTTGGGGAGTAACGTGCATTTTGGTAACGATATACAATTAGAGGATGATTCACCTCGTAAGCCTTGTGTTGTGATAACCTATTATTCCTTTTTAAACAGTTCCATCTAGACTCTCGTGGTTGAAGATTAGTAAATCTGGCCAAGCTTATGGATCAGAATACATCACCCATGACTTGAGCAGTTGAGTGATCACCAAAAATGAAACACATAGATTAGTGAAAGTATGAGTGTGATTCGTTTTTCCTTTCGTGAGGTGCTCGATTTGGAATTTTCTAGCATAGGTAATTTTTAGCTTCATATCTTCTTAGATAACTAGAGAAATATCTTTTTGAGAATTATTTAAAAAGTTCTACTTGAGGGCAAGTAGAAGTCAAATGGGGGGGATATTTGATAACATCAAATATTTAATACTTTTTCATATCAAATTCCCACGTTTATTGTACTGCTTTATGTCATTTTGAAACTTAATTCGCTTGTATTCTGTATTTTAGGTAATTTTGGCAATAGAATGGAAAAGATGCGAAAAAACTGCTTTTTATCAAAATCCGCATTATTCATGAGTTACGGCATAATTGAAACCATGATTACGCCATAACCGGTTATTACTTATGAAATTATGCTAACGAAGAAGTTACGGCGTAACGTCCTACATGAGTTGCGCCTTAATTGACCATTTATTACGAATATTTGACAGATCACTAATTAAATGACGAAGATCAAGCTAACGAGGCTATTACGCGTAACATCTTAATATGGATTACGCAAGGCGTAACGGCCTACATGAGTTTCCCTTAAATGACCATTATTACGAATATTTGAAAGATCCACTAGATTAATACAAATTCGAATCTAACGAGGCTTTACGGCGTAACAACTAATATGGTTACGCAGCATATTTAAGCCAGGCGCACGCAACGCGAAAAACACACAATAAAAAAATATTAACAAAAAAAAAAAAAAAAAACAAAAACCCAAAACCACACCACAAAACCACAAAATACTCAAAAAAACCAAAACAAAAAAATAAACACAATCCAAAAACAAAACTATACACAAAAATTGGATCCCCCACCGCCCCTTACCCTCGAAATCAATTATAATGTAAATTATCCATAGAAGTTTATTAAGGGATTAAATAGCTCAAACGTGAATATTAAATACGTCGAAACCAAAATTATTACTTAAAATAAGGAAAGCCGTGTGTCCAGGAGTATTATGGCGTTCCACAGGTATTGGGTTACGCCGTAAAAACACAGGGACTTAAAGTAGCGAAAAAAGATGAAGTATCATAAATTATTTTACTATTGAGGCCATTAAAGATGAGGGACTGAACTTGCATAGTTACCAAACTAAAAAAATTGAATACATATCATTCGTAGAATGATATTCCATACATTCATCGAGTAAGTCTTCCTGGTGGGGTAATAGCAGCCGACGATAAGAAAGACAAAAATAAAAAGAGCACCTGCCTGTTGCTTTGATTCAATATAGGACACACCGAGGCTCGTCAACGAGATCCAACAAAAGACCTGGAGCAATATTCAGCATGATTTGTACCTGATTCCTCAACAATATAGTTTAAATTCAATTAATTATTTTAATAATTTATTTGGTATCGAGGCTTAATTTGTTGATAGCTTGATATTTATTATGTATAATTTCGCTCTTGTCATTTAATTTATTAATTATCCTTGGTTAATTATTTTGTGATCTCTTTGTCTGATTATTTGTTTTTTCTTAGATATTCTGTGCTATCGTGTAACCCTGGGTTTTGATAGTACGGGTGGTTTGGACCTTGCTTGCCTTATTATTAGATTATCAAGTCAATATGGGATCCATCGGGTACTAGGAAGGATTTTTGACTCCATCTCTAGTGTAGGAACTAACCGGTCTCCGCACTTATCACTTAATATACTTAAAAAGCACAGGAACTCTTTCATAGAGGGTTAATAATCTGTATAGGTTATTAGATAAGTTTTGAGAATAGTTGAGATTAATCACTGCAACCTGGATAACCTGCCTCCTATACGATTTGGACTGATTCGGAATCACGGGGAGTATAGGATAGACTAAATATACCTATTCAAGTCCAACGACTTATAAACCACTAATAAAACAAGAATTAGACATTGCACTTGAGATCAAGATAATTCGACCTTGGATATTTAATTAAGTTAGTTGGGTTCATCTTCTTAATTGTTTTCCACTATATCAAATCCATTGATTGAATAAAACCAGTTTAATTCCTTTCATTTATTCTCTTAAAACTTAATCTTCAAAACAGCTTTAAAAACGTGACACTTTAAACTCATATTTACTTCCATCCTTTAGCTCTTGGGATGACCTCAAATTTACCATAACTACACTACTCACGATCGGGTTCTTTGCCCGTTAGTGCGTTTGTAAGGTGAAATGAGTTTTATAAATTTAAAACTTGATAAATTAATATTTAAAATAAAATACGCATCAAGTTTTTGGCGCCGTTCCGGGGAGCTAATTAGGTTTAAAATTTTGATTTTTGATATAATTTTATTTCAGAATTTGTTTTCCTTGAAATATCACAATCTACTGTTATCTCTTGCTTTATATTCAGAAAACATGAAATGGAGCCTGACATTGAGAACATGACGATAAGCGAGTACCTTGAGTATGAAGCTGCGAAAGAAAGGAGATTATTGGACGATGTTCAATCCAGAAGAAGTCCAACAAATTATAACGAGGTGGATGTTTACTCTTTTCACCGGAATAAGAGTAAGAATTTTAGCTATCCGTACTCTTCAAACTTTAACTCTTCCATCACCCTGTTTCCTACTCCTTTCAAAACCCTATCCTAAGAATTATTTTGTATCTACTAATGGGAGCAACGATGTAGACATTGAAAATATGACTATAGCAGAATATAATCTATACGTTGCTAAACAAGGCCTAGGAATGAATCCACTCAGTAATCACTCCTATGGTTTTACACCTCAATTTTTTTGCTCAAGCACCACATACACCTAACAGTGGTAAGAAGGATTTTGACTTTGATAAAATCTTTGATGACTAATTTAGAACAGGAGCTAGAAAACATGAAGCGAAAGGGTCAATGGTAATAGTTCATGATAGTATTAGGGAACAAATGATGATTTAGAGAGGAAGCAGAGGAAGATTGGTGATGAATGGGGATATTTTTTTTATAGTGGTATATACGGGTCGAAGACGTAGGACAAGATAAGGAGAATTTTTTTTTTTTTTAACATCCCTGATGAAAAATAGACGAAATTGTACAACCCTTGATCCCAAAACCCATTCACACCACACCACCTATGATGATTATGTAGCACCGGCTACTAAATCCATTTTGGATAAACTTTTGCAAGAATTCCAAGACGAGATCTTGAATGTAATCATGGTTGACGATGAGGCTGATTTTAATCCTACTAAGGATTTAGAAGAGCTTGAAAAACTTCTCGCTAAGGAACCTCAGTCAAATTTTACGGAAATACAGGTTCATTCAATTATCATAAATACCAAGCCTTTCATTCATAATAAACTAATGAGTCCCTTATATGGAGTGTTCAAAACATCTAAACCATGTATGGTAGATAAGGACATTATATATCCTGGAAGGTATGCCTTCTATTCATAATTTCCCTATCATATAACATACTTACACTCTAAGGGTGTTTGCTAGTTCCACCCACACTTGATCCCAAGTGAGGGGATGGACACCTAATTACCTAGTAAATAAGGGTGGAGTCAAGCTACTCTAGCAAAAATAAGCACTTTGTGGGAGGCACCCCATGCCTATCTTTTAATTTATGTTTTGTCATATTTCATTTCAATTTTTGCATATTAGTGGGTTTGTATGTTTCTTACTTGGTTTTGCAAGGGCATTACAGCGAGGAGAACAAAAATTTTAGGTCACCTTTGACCCTCGAAATTATGTGGTTAATGTAGCTACTGTTGCAGCAATTACGTGCGTAACCAACACAGTTAACGACGTAATCAAATTTGGATTTAACAGGTGTAATCTTTTCCATGATTACGCCGTAATTCGAACTTAATCAAAAAAATTCAAAATGTTATCCACATAATTACGGCGTAACCTCGTCCATGGTTACGCCGTAATCCCTTACAGCAAACCATTAAATTGTTTTAAATTTTACAAAACCGTGTATATTGGTAAACAAACTTTGTGGGTATGTTCTCTAGAAACCCTCACGAGAGTTCACTCGTTCACTTGGGCCACCAAGTGGTTTAAAAAGCTTGTTGCATACGCTAAATGCAACCGTGATTCCTACGAAAGAAGTGAGTTATGATTGTATTTCTTGTATCATTATCCTATACATTTCGTGCTATTATGCTTTTATTCCGAATTTATGATTTAGGTATTTATCCTTTCCTTGCAATCATAACAAGTAATGCACAGACGTTGCTAGGAAGCTAATCAAGCTGTAAGGAAAGCATCCCGAACCACCGGCCTAGTTGAAATACTATACAAGTTGAGGTGATGATGAAGTCGCTTGTGATGGTGGAGGGCTGCTCGAAGAAGAAAACTTGGAGCATTGCTTTGAGCATGTTGTCTCTTCATCATACCGAGCAAAACCAGGAGAGTAATCCGATCCATTTCTAACCCTTCCTATTTCATTTTTATATGCTTATGTTTGACTCAAGTGGGGGGAAGGGATTAGAAATAAACACCCATTTGAATTATACTTGCTTTTTTCTAGTTTATTTTGAAAAATGTTTCATTACTAAAATTTTGACATAATGTTTCATTACTTAACTAGTTAAGACTTTACTGAGCACACCTACCTTATAATTCAATTATGTGAGGATAAGCTTTTCCGTTTTCCCCTTATACATAAATCCAATAAAAATTTGAAAAGTTTTTGTGCCCAGTGGCTGAGTAGACTTTAGAACTTAGGCCTGGTATATCCATTTCGAGACCACTTGAGCATTGTACCTAGTTGTAATCGTGTAGCTGTGTAAAAGAGGAAATTTTAAGGATTTACCCTAAATAGCCCAACCAAGTAATGTTTAGTATATGACTTTTCACACAGTTAGTCAACCCCCTTTAAACCCCTTGTTGCACTCATCTTTAGTGCAAGATACCCCTAGTATAACCTGCTGAGCCTTACCTTTCATTTTGTAACCCAATATATGTTGTTTTGTTACACCTATCGCCTAGCCTACCCTATAGTTTCTTAGTCCATGATCGAGGAGCTGCTGTTAAGTTATTGGTTTCACTGGTAAAAGTCACGGTTAGGATAAAGTATTTTAAGAAAAGACCTGGGTGTTAGAATGATAGTTGATCTCAAGTGTGGGGGATGCATGTTGTATAACCATGTTCTGGTAAATAATTGCAATTCATTTACATACCTTGTCTTGCATCAAAAAGAAGAGAGAATAAAGAGCAATGCAAGCGAAGGTGTTTATTAATCTCAAGCTTATATGGTCGTATAGTGATAGTAATTATTCGCCTTGTCAAGCTGGCGATGATTCCGTCTTTAAAACGGGTAGTTCTTGGTAAACTTGTGACATTTCTATCTCTTATTCTATTATAATCTTGAGTTGTACACTCAAGTGGGGGAAGGGAGATAGAAATGAGGTATTTGGTGAAATTATATGCTAAACTGGCCTAAATTTTTAAAAAAATTTAGCATATAATTTTTGTTTGTTGATGATGAAGGTCGAGTTAATGTGAATTTCTTGCCTATGTTATGGAGATTATGAGGCAATACATTATATTTCATACGCATTAACTCGTTTATTATGAAGACCCCTTGACTTTTGACCATTGTTTTTAACCTTATGGGATTTGAATAGGCACCAGTGACGGGGAAGATTGTGGACTAGGAAACTATTTGTTTGGCTTTTAATTTAACAACCAATTAAATGTGCAACCCATGCATTAATCCTACCCTATATATCATATCTCTATCCTAACCGATGGATTTGCACGAATAAGGGAGTGATGCAATCAGTACATGTCTTCACCCATTGTTACGAATGTGTATGTGTGGTTTTGTCGCCCTTGTTGGTGTAACGCTTTTGGTAAAGATTGCATTTAGAGATGATTCACCCCGTAAGCCTTTGTGTTGTGTCAACCCATTTGCCTTTTTAAAAAATAGTTTCGTCTAGACTCTAGTGGTGAAGATTAGTATCCTTACCAATCTTATGATAGAATACTCGCCATGACTGAGCATTGAGTGATCACCAAAAATGAAACACATAGATTAGTGAGAGTATGAGTGTGATTCGTTTTTCCTTTCGTGAGGTGCTCGGTTTGGAATTTTCTAGCATAGGTAATTTTTAACTTCATATCTTCCTGGATAACTAGAGAGATATCTTTTTGAAAATTATTTAAAAGGCTCTACTTGAGGGCAAGTAGAAGTCAAGTAGGGGGATATTTGATAACATCACATATTTAATACATTTCATATCAAATTTCCACAGTTTATTGTACTGCTTTATGTCTTTTTGATACAATTAATTCGCTTGTATTATGGTAATTTATGTAATTTTGGGCAATGGAACGAAAAAGATGCTGAGAAAATGGCTTTATAAAAATCAAAATCCGCATTATATTCATAAGTACGGCGTAATTGATACACATGATTGCGCCGTAATCGGTTTTATTACTTATGAAAATCGCTAACGAAAGAAGTTACGCCGTAACGTCCTAGCATGATTTAACGCCCGTAATTGACCATTATTCGAAGATTTGGAAGATCACTTTATTAATACGAAGATTCGGTGCTGACGAGGCTTTACGGCGTAACATCTAATATGGTTACGCCGTAATCTTTTATTATGGAAATTATATTGTTGCTGATTAAGGGTTACGACCCAACGTGATTATTAATTACGCCGTAACCGAAATTATCTCTTAAAGAAGGAAAGCCGCATCAGGAGTATTACGGCGTAACCGTGTATTGGGTTACGTCGTAAAATCATAAGGACTGAAGTGGAGCAAAAATGATGAAGTTTCATTAATTATTTACTATTTGCCATTAAAGATAGGGACTGAACTTGTATAGTTACCAAACCGCGTCAATATTGAATAAATTATCATTCGAAGAATGATATTACTTCATTCGATCGAGTAGTCTTCCTGGTGGGGTAATAGCAGCCGACAAAAGAAGACAAAAGGAAAATAAAGAGCAGCCCGTAAAGAAAATTTCAAATTGGACAATACAAAAAAGAACAAATTAAACTAAGTTGTTAATTAGTATTTTAATGGGGAAATCACAAGGAAAAACCTCATACTTACCCCTATATACTTTTAAGGGTCAATGTCATAAAATACCTACGAAGTCTCAAAATTGTCCCGACTTGACCAACGAACTATTTTTTGTTCCGACTACACCAACGTACTTGCTAATTATGTGACAATATCACCAATATGACCGGCTGATTATCACGTTTATATATATATATATAAAATTATATATATAAATATAAATATATATATACATATTATATTATGAACTGTATAATCAGCCGTTCATATTGGTGAATATTGTCACTAATTAGCAAGTACGTTGGTGTAAGTCGGAACGAAAGAATAGTTCGTTGGGTCAAGTCGGGACAATTTGAGACTTCATAGGTAATTTTATGACATTTAACACCTTAAAAGTATATAGGGGTAAGTATGATGTTTTTCCTTATGATTTTCCCCATTAAAAGACTAATTTAACAACTTAGTTTAATTTGTTCTTTTATGTAATGCCAATTTGAAATTTCTTACTGGGCTGCTCTTTATTTTCCGTTTGTCTTCTTTTTGTCGTCTGGCTATAACCCCACCAGGAAGCTACTCGATCGAAATGAAGTAATATCATTCTACGAATGATATTATACAATATTTGAAGTTTGGTAACTAAATACAAGTTTCAGTCCCTATCGTTAATGGAATAGTAACATAATAATTAAACTTCATCAGTTTTTATGCTCCACTTCAGTCCTTATTGATTTTACGACGATAACCCAATACACGTTACGCCGTAAACTTCTGACGCGGCTTTCCTTCTTTAAGAGATAATTTCAGTTACGGCGTAATTAATAATCACGTTGCGCCGTAACCCTTAGTCGGTAACGATATAATTTCCATAATAAAAGATTACGGCGTAATTATGTGGGATGTTACGCCGTAAAGCCTTGTCAGCACCGAATCTTCGTATTTATTAAGTGATCTTCCAGATCTTCATAATAAATGGTCAATTACGGCGTAACTCATGTAGGACGTTACACCATAACTTCTTCGTCAGCATACTTTCATATGTAATAACCGGTTACGGCGTAATCATGTTATCAATTACGCCGTAACTCATGAATAATGCGGATTTTGATATAAAATACATAATACAAGCGAAATAAGTATCAAAATGACATAAAGAAGTGCAATAAACGTGGGAATTTGATATGAAAAAGTATTAAATATTTGATGTTATCAAATATCCCCCCACTTGACTTCTACTTGCCCTCAAGTAAGCCTTTTAAATAATTTTCAAAAATATATCTCTCTAGTTAGGATCCAGGCAGAATGAAGTAAAAATTACTATGCTAGAAAATACCAAACCGACACCGTCACAAAGGAAAACGAATCACCTCATAACTCTCCTAATATAAGTTTTTCATTTTTGGTGATCACTCCAACTGTTCAGTTCATGGCGAGTATTCTATCATAAGATTGGTCAGGATACTAATCTTCACCACTAGAGTCTAGATGCAACTGTTTAAAAAGGCAAATGGGTTGACACAACACAAAGGCTTACGGGGTGAATCATCCTCTAAATGCAATCTTTACCAAAAGCGTTACACCAACAAGGGCGACAAAAGCACACATACACATCCGTAACGACGGATGAGACATGTATGATTGCTCACTCCCTTATTCGAGCAAAACCATCGGTTAGGATAGAGAATGATATAGGGTAGGATAAAGACATGGAGATGCACATTAAATTTGTTGTTAAATAAAAACACAAAACAAATAGTTTCCTAAGTCCACAATCTCCCCGTCACTGGTTGCATTCAAATCCCATAAGGTAAAAACCATGGTCCAAAAGTCAAGGGTACCTTCATATAAACGAAGATAATGCGTATAAATATAATTATTGCCTCAAAATCTTCCATAACATAGGCAAGAAATACACATTACCTCGACTTACATACATCAACAACAAACAAAAATACTATGCAAACTATATTTAAAAAAATTTAGGCCAGTTTAGCAAAAAATTCACCAACAAGTACTCATTTCTATCTCCCAACCCCACTTGACAGATGTACAACTCAAGACTTATAATAGAAATAAGAGATAGAAATGTCACAAGTTTACAAGAACTACCCGTTTATAAAGACGGAATCATCGCCAGCTGGACAAGGCGAAAATACTATCACTATACGACATATAAGCTGAATAAAACAATCTGCTTGCATGCTCCTTTCTTCTCATCTATTTTTGATGCAAGACAAGGATAAAATGAATTGCATTACAGACACATGTATACACAAGCATCCCCCCACTTGAGATCAACTATCTTCAAAACCCGTCTTTTCTTCAAATACCCTTTATCCTAACCCGTGACTTTTACCAGTGAAACCAAAATTAACCAGCAGCTCCTCGATCATGGACTAAGAAACTATAGGGTAGGCTAGGCGATAGGTGTAACAAAACAACATATATTGGGTTACAAAATGAAAGGAAGGCTCATCAGGTTATCAGGTATCTTGCACTAAATTATTTGCAACAAGTGGTTTATAACAGGGTGTTGATAATTCATGTGAAAAGTCAATATACACAAACATAACATGGATGGGCTATTTGAGGTTAATCCTAAAAAAATTCTTTTATCACAACTACACCGATTACACCAGGTGCAATGCTCATTTTGATGGTCTCGAAAAGAAATACCAGGCCAAGTTCTAAAGTCTACTACAGCCACTGGCACACTCATTTTTATTGAATCTATGTATAAGGGGAAAACAAAAAGGCTTATCCTCACATAAATTGAATTAATAAGTGTATGTGGCTCAGTAAAGTTTTAACTAGTTAAGTAATGAAAAACATGTCAAAATTTTATTAATGAAACATTTTTCAAAAAAAAGCAAGTATAATCAAATGGGTGTTTATTTCTAATCCCTTCCCCCCACTTGAGTCAAACATAAGGCATAAAAATGAAATAGAAGGTTAGAAATGTATCGGATAACTCTCCCTGGTTTTTGTCTCGGTATGATGAAGAGACAACATGCTCAAAGCAATTGTCTCCAAGTTTTCTTCTTCGAGTCAGCATCCCACCATCACAACGACTTCATCATCCTCACTTGTAAAGTATTCAACTAGGCCCGTTTCCGGGATGCTTCCTTACAGCCTTGATTAGCTTCCTAGCACACGTCATGTCATTAACTGTAATGATTGCAATTAAAGACTAATACCAAAAGTATAAATCGGGATAAAAGCATAATAGCACGAAATGTAAATGATGTTAATACAAGAAATACAATCCTAACTCCACATTCGTATGAATCGACGGTTTGCCATTTAGCGTATGCAACAAGCTTTAAAACCAAATGGTGGCCCAAGTGAACGAGTGAACTCTCGAGAGGGTTTTCAAGAGAACATACCCACAAAGTTTGTTAACCACTATACACGGTTTATGTAAAATATAAAGACAATTTAATGGTTGCTTAAGGGTATTACGACCGGCGTAACCATGGAGAGGGTTACGCCGTAATTATGTGGATGACATTATTGAAAGTTTTGGATTAAGTTCAGTCACGGCGTAATCATAGAAAAGATTACACCATAAGCCCAATGATTACGGCGTAACTGTGTTGGTTACGCCGTAATTACTGCAATAGTAGCAACATTACCACATAATTACGAGTCGAGGTGACCTCAAATTTTGTATCCTCGCTGTTATACCCCTGCAAAACCAAGTAAGGAACATACAAACCAACTAATATGCAAAAACTGAAATGAAATAAGACAAAACATAAATTAAAAGATAGGCATGGGGTGCCTCCCATGAAGCACTTGTTTTTGTTTGAGTCTCTAGCTTGACTCCACCCTTATTTACTAGGTAATCGGGTGTCCATCCCCTCACTTGGAAATCAAGTGTGGGTGGAAGTAGCAATAGACACCCTTATGTATAAGTATGTTATAAGATAGGGGAAAAACATAATAGAAGGCATACCTGTCCAGGATATATAATTTCTATATCTACCAATACATGGTTTAGATGTTTTGAACTCTCCATATAAGGGACTCATTAGTTGAGTATGAATGAAAGGCTCGGTATTTATGATAACTAAATGCACCTATATTTCTGTAAAATTTGACTGAGGTTCCTTAGCGAGAAGTCTTTCAAGCTCTTCTAAATCCTTAGTAGGATTAAAATCAGCCTCATCGTCAACCATGGTTACATTCAAGATCTCGTCTTTGAATTCTTGCAAAAGTTTATCCAAAATTGATTTAGTAGCCGGTGCTACATAATCATCATAGGTGGTGTGGTGTGAATGGGGTTTCTTTGGGATCAAGGTATGTAACAATTCGTCTAATTTCATCAGGGATGTTAAAAAATCTCCTAATCTGTCCTACGTCTTCGACCGTAATATCCCACATATAAAAAATATCCCCATCATCACCATCTTCCTCCTGATCCTCCTCTAAATCATCATTATGTTCCCAAATACTATCATGAACTATACCATGCCCCATTCGCTTCATGTTTTCAACTCCTATTCTAAATAAGTCATCCAATATTTTATCAAAGTCAAAATCCTTCTTACCACTGTTAGGTGTATGTGGTGCTTGAGCAAAAAAATTGAGGTGTAAAACCAATATGAGTATTTACTGAGTGGATTCATTCCTAGGCCTTATTTAGCAACGTATAGATTATATTCTGCTATAGTCATATTTTCAATGTCTACATCGTTGCTCCCATTAGTAGATACAAAATAATTCTTAGGATAGGGTTGAACGGGTAGGAAACAAGGGTGTGGAGGAGTTAAGGTATGAGAGTACGGATAGCTAAAAGTCTTACTCCTATTCCAGTAAAAAAGAGTCACATCCGCCCTCGTATATTTGTTGGACCTCTTCTTCTGGATTGAGCATCGTCCAATAATCTTCTTTCTTTCGCAGCTTCATACTCAAGGTACTCGCTTACGTCATGTTCTCAATGTCAGGCTCCATTTCCATGTTTTCTGAAAATCAAGCAAGAGATAACAGTAGATTGTGCTATTACAAGGAAACAAATACTGAAATAAAATATATACAAAACTCCAATTAAAACCTAATTAGCTCCCCATCAACGTCGGCCAAAAAACTTGATGCGTACTTTTAAATTTAATATTTATTTGCCAAGTTTTAAATTTATAAAACTCATTTCACCTTACAAACGCACTAACAGGCAGAGAACCCGATCGTGAGTAGTGTAGTTATGGTAAATCTGAGGTCGTCCCAAGAGCTAAAGGACGAAAGTAAACCTGAGTTTAAAGTGTCACGTTTTAAAAGCTGTTTTTAAAGATTAAATTATAAGAGAATAAATGAAAGGTAATTACACTGGTTATATGTCAAATCAATGGAATTGTATAAGGAAAACAATTAAGAAGATGAACCCATTTAACTAATTAAATATCCTAAGTTTAATATTAATCTTGATCCAAGATGCAATGTCTAATTCTTGTTTTATTAGTGGTTTCTAAAGTCGATAGACTTGAATAGGTATATTTAGTCTATCCTATACTCCCTGCGATTCCGAATCAGTCCAAATCGTATAGGAGGTAGGTTATCCAAGTTGCAGTGATTAATCCTAACTATTCCCAAAACTTAAACTAATAACTATACATGGTATAATTAACCCCACTGAAAGAGTTCTTGTGCTTTTTAAGTTTATTGAGTGATAAGTGCGAAGACCAGTTAGTTCCTACACTATGGATGGAGTCATAGATCCTTCCTATACCCGATGATCCCAATAATGACATGCATAATCTAATAATGGGGCAAGCAAGGTCTAAATCACCCGTACTACCAAAACCAGGTTACACGATAGTCACAGAATATCCTCTAAGAAAAACAAAATCAGCAAAGAGATCAAAAATTAATTAACGCAAGAATAATAATAAATTAAATGAAAGAGCGAAATTAAAACAAAATAAATAACAAGCAATCAACAAATTAAGCCGATACCAAATAAATTATTAAAAATAATTAATTGAAATTAAACTATAATTGTTGAGGAATCATGTACAAATCATGCTGAAATAATGCTCCCGGTCTTCTAGTTGGATCTCGTGACGAACCTCGGTGTGTCCTATACCTGAATCAAGCAACCAGGCAGGCTGCTCTTTCTTTTCTTTTTGTCTTCTTTCGTCGGCTGCTATTACCCCACCAGGAAGACTACTCGATTGAATGAATGGAATATCATTCTACGAATGATATTTATACAATATTTTAAGTTTGGTAACTATGCAAGTTCAGTCCCTCATCTTTAATGGCAAATAGTAAATAATTAATGAAACTTCATCATTTTTGCGCAACTTATTAAGTCCCTTGTATTTTAAACGGCTAACCCAATTACACATTACGCATAATACTCCTGACACGGCTTTTCCTTCGTTTAGATGATAATTTGGTTACGACGTAATAATAATCACGTTGCGCCCAAACCCTTAATCAACAACAATAATATTTCCAAAATAAAAGATTACGGGCTGTAACATATTAGATGTTACGCCGTAAAGCCTCCGTGCTTCGAATCTTCAATTAAATAAGTGATCTTACAAATAACCGTATAAATGGTCAATTAAGGCGCAAACTCATGTAGACGTTTACGCCGTAACTTCTTCGTTAGCATATTCATAAGTAATAACCGGGTTATGGCGTAATCATGGTTTCAATTATGCCGTAACTCATGAATAATGCGGATTTTGATAAAAAGCAGTTTTTTCGCATCTTTTCCATTCTATTGCCAAAATTACCTAAAATACAGAATACAAGCGAATTAAGTTTCAAAATGACATAAAGCAGTGCAATAAACGTGGGAATTTGATATAAAAAGTATTAAATATTTGATGTTATCAAATATCCCCCACTTAACTTCTACTTGCCCTCAAGTAGAACCTTTTAAATAATTCTCAAAAAGATATCTCCCTAGTTATCCAAGAAGATATGAAGCTAAAAAATTACCGTATGCTAAGATAATTCCACAATCGAGACACCAACACGAAAGGAAAAACGAATCACACTCATACTCTCACAATCTATGTTGTTTTCATTTTTGGTGATCACTCAACTGCTCAGTCATGGTGAGTATTCTATCATAAGCTTGGCCAGGATACTAATCTTCACCACTAGAGTCTAGATGGAACTGTTTAAAAAGGAAAATAGGTTAACACAACACAAAGGCTTACGAGGTGAATCATCCTCTAAATGTAATCTTTTACCAAAAGCGTTACTCCAACATGGCGACATACTACCTTACTTGTCGTTTCCTTAACGAAATATTACATAGACGGCAGGTTCGTGTAATTCGTTTATGACTTAGGAAATACTTACATAGATCATTACAAGGGTAACAAAGCAACATAATTTAGAGAAACATAATAAAAGAGTAATGCATATAAGTAAACTACGTTCGTTTACCATATAGTTATCACCAAAGTAGTTTAGATTTATAATTAGTTTAATTAGCTAAAAACCAACAAACCTCTCAAACTATGATTTTTACTTGCTTTATTAAAAAATACAAAAAGAATCTTTTCTCAACCCCTTAGACCTCTGTTTGATTCTTTTCGAGCCTTTCCAACCTATTCCCCTAGAGAACGATAACAACCTCTGAGTCTTACCTTACTACACTACAACGGTTAGGTGTTCTGCTAGGAGTTGTTAAAAACTTCTTGTTGAAGGTCTAACGTCAACCGCATCAAGATTTTTTGGCGCAGATGTGTGGGGAAATAGTTAGGTTTCAATCATTGTTTTAACTTAGTTCTACTTGCTTAATTCCTAACATGTAAAAATTTATTTCAGTAAATTAGCTTTATGTATTCAATTCTTCTTTGTGTTGTGATGAGTTGTCCATTTTATACACTTTTTAGGGGTCATTTAACCCTTTAAATCATGCAAATATGCCCAGATTATGTGCTTAATCATTTATTTTTAGGTTTTTAGCACTTGGATGGCATTTGGAGGAAAACACATGACTTGGGCTCATTTGGAGAAGAAACAGACAAGATTACGGACCTACACCAAATATCATGAAGAATTATTCATACAGAGCGTGGAGACAGCTTCGCAAGCATAAAGCGACGCCGTCATGATTTACGAGTGACGGCGGCAAGATCCAGCGACAGCATCAGAGTTGGCCGTACTTAACTGGATCTAAATCAATCTATGTATTTGAACGCTCAGGAATTACAAGCAACACCGTCGCGTCGATATCTCTATAAATACAAAACTGTTTTTAGGGTTTTAAGTGTGTAACTTTGTATAACTTTTGGGAGACGAACCCTAGTCTTTATAGCAGCTTTGTAGGTCAAATGTGTTGAGGTTGAGTATGAGTTTTGGAGCATTGTGTTATTCGTAATATTTTGAGAATTGTTCTAGTATTTATATAAATAACCCTTATATAAATAATTGTAGAGTATGCGTAAGGGAATGTAAGCATATATATGCGTATATATTTAAGACCCTTATAGTAATATACATAGTATAATATGAACACGTATATGAATCATGTAAGCATCTAGTATCACCAACTAATGCAACTCAATAGTGTATGTCATGTATGCATCTAGTACAATTACTAATGCAACCAACTAGTATATGTATGTCCTGTGAAAACCTTTTTGTATAATGCAATGTTTGAAAACGGTTATAGTCCAAGTAAAATCATTTAACCTGGTTCTCTATAACCTTGGCTCTAATACCAATCTGTAACACCCCCAAAATGGGTCGCAGCGGAAATGATGTTCCGGGAGCGTTACTTCATAATACCATTGCACAAGACATGAGAGAACGACCTCTAAATGAGTCGTTTGAAAATGATATATTGGATTTAATAAATGTGGTTACAAAAGCTCAATGGCTTAACTTGTTCATCATTGAAAATGTAAAGATTTTAGATCACGACAAATATTTCCAAAATGTAATGCCTCTAAATCTTTATACAATGACTCCAAAATGATTGACCACCAATGTATCTGTTTGCTCTTGTACCTCATTGACCTGAGAAAAACATGCTTTAAAACGTCAACATAAAGTTGGTGAATTCATAGGTTTGTTTATGTATAAATCAGGACTGCAAGATTACCCCATGATTATG
>BQNB010092060.1:8057-20516 GCA_026074375.1 Tanacetum coccineum | reverse complement strand
TTAAGTAACAATTCTTTGAAATAACTATACAAAATGGGTTAATATCGTGGGATAAATGATGCTATAAAATAGACGTTATTTGATATCAACAATCATCAAAACCTAACACAATGACAACCCTATAGTTTGCTGATACTCACAGTTGGTTGCGTTTTTGTCTAAACCCACTGAAAGTGAAGGGTTTTAGCAGATAGTGGATTTTCTGAATGCAAATCCTATAAGATATGCAATAACGATCAATCCTACAATTTATACTTCGTGTATTGAACAGTTTTGGGCTACTGTCAAGGCGAAAACTATCAATGGGGAAATACAATTACAAGCCCTAGTGGATAGAAAAAAGATCATCATTACTGAGTCGATTGTGAGAAGAGATCTTCAACTTGAAGATGCTGAAGATATTGATTGTCTACCCAATGCTACTATCTTTGAACAACTTACACTCATGGGGTATGAGAAAGTTTCACAAAAACTTACTTTCTATAAGGCATTCTTTTCCCCTCAATGGAAATTCCTTATTAATACTGTTTTAGAAATGAGTTTAGTAGCACTATGGCATCTGCAATCATCTGTTTAGCTACAAACCAGAAGTTTAACTTTTCAAAGTACATATTTGAAAGTATGGTGAAGAACTTAGAGAATGTGTCTGGTAAATTCTTGATGTATCCAAGATTTGTACAAGTGTTTTTGGAGAAACAACTGGAAGGAATGTCAAATCATAAAAGGATTTATGTTACACCTTCTCACACTAAGAATATTTTTAGAAACATGAGAAGGGTAGGGAGAGGCTTTTCTGGAAGAGAAACACCCTTATTTCAAACAATGGTGGTACAACATCAAGAAGAAATGGGTAAAGGTTCAGCAAATCCCTCTGATCCCTATCACACACCCACTATTATTCAACCATCAACATCTCAACCTCAAAAGAAACAAAAACCTAGGAGGCCTAAGAGAAAGGACACTGAGATACCTCAGTCTAGTAGTCCTACGGACAGTGTAGCAGAAAAGGCTGTCAATGAGAAGATGGATGACAGTTTGGAATGGGCTGCCACTACTGCTACTAGCTTAGATTAAGCTTAGATGCATAGCAGTGAAGGAGGTAATATCGACAAGACCCAATCCAAAGGCAACCACCTAATGAACCAAGCTCCCTAGGAACTAGTTCAGGTGGTGGTCCCAGGCGCCAAGAAACCATAGGGGATACAATTGCTCAAACTAGGTCTGAGAATGTATCTAAACATTACAATGATCCACTGCTTGCAAGAGGTAACACACTTCAAAGTAGTGAGGATAAACTAAAACTTAAGGAATTGATGGAATTTTGTACCAAATTGCAACAAAGAGTTCTAGACTTGGAGAACACAAAGACTGCTCAAAGCTTAGAGAATACAAGTTTAAAACTGAGGAGTCCAAGAAGTTATTAGAAAAAGGAAAACCAGAACTCGCACAATCTCAAAAGATTATACAAGGTTGTAGATCCTCAAGAATGTTTCCTCTGATATGCTAGTTTTGGTTATTATAGAGGTTGCATCCAAACATGGGAGGAAAATTGATGACATTGATAAAGATGCAGAGATTACATTGATTGATGAAACTCAGGGGAGGTATGGTGATGATCTAATGTTTGATACAGGTGTTCTTGATGATAAAATGTTTTGCAGACATACAAAGAATGGATAAAAAAAGATTAATGTAGCTGAAAAGGAAGTTAGTACTGCTGATCCAGTTACTACTGCTGGTTAAGTAGTTACTACTGTCAGTCTAACTAAAACTACAACTGCTGATGGTTTGACTCTTGCTTAGACTTTAATAGAGATCAGAAGTGTAAAATCCAAAGTCAAAGAGGTTGTGATAGGAGAGCAGAGTGAATCTACAACAAGAACAAGACCTCAACAACTACCATCAAGATAAAGGTAAAGGTATCATAGAAGAGCCTGAGAAACCAACAAAGAGAAAAGATCAAATTAGGCATGATGAGGAAGTTTCTCAAAGACTTCAAGCTCAAATGCAAGCTGAATTAGAGGAAGAAGATAGGCTTGTAAGACAAAGAGAAGAAGAAGCCAACATTGTTTCATGGGATAACGTGCAAGCAATGATAGATACTGATTATCAAATGGCTCAGCAAAGACAAGCAGAAGAACAAGAGAAGTTGAGTATTGAAGAGAAGTCCAAGTTGTTTGTACAACTCTTAGAAGCAAGAAAGAAGCAGTTTGCAGCAATAAGAGCAAATGAAAAGAGGAATAAACCACCAACTAAAGCTCAAAAGATAAATACAATGTCTACTTATCTGAAAAACATGACTGGATACAAGCACAATCATTTGAAGAACAAAAGCTTTGATGATATTCAGAAGTTATTTGACAAAGCTATGAAAAGGGTAAACACATTTGTAGATATGGATACATAATTGGTGGAAGGTAGTAAAGTAAGAGCTAAAAAAGAGATAGCACAAGAGAGCAGTTCAAAGAGAGCAGGCATTGAGCTAGAACAATAAAGTATTAAGAAGCAAAAGGTGGATGAGGATAAAGAAACAGCAGAGCTTTAAAGACTAATAGAAGTTGTTCTTGATAAAGAGGAAGTAGCAATTGATGCTATTCCTTTAGAAACTAAGACTCCAAGCATTGTTGACTATAAGATCAATAAAGAAGGGAAGAAAACCTATTACCAGATAATCAGGGCTGATGTAAGTTTAAAGATGTACTTAGTCTTCAGCCATATGCTCAAAAGCTTTGACCAAGGAAAGATTATAGAAACCCTGTAGAAATTGAAAAAGCTAAAGCATGGATCACAAGCTAGAGGAGGGCTATAGAGAATGCTATGGGGGTGATCTAAGACAATGATGATCCACATGTTGAAAGATAAAGTTTGTGAGTTTCATAGTTTTTTGTATGTATAAACGTGAATACCAAAGTTTTTGTAAAAGTTTGATAACTATTTCATCCTTGTATGTTTCCCCAAAATGTTATGTAGAAAGTTAGAGGATCAAAAATCAAAGAGTTGTAAAGTATGCATGACCATTTCAATCCCCAAATAATCACAAAAAGTTATGTATAGTTGGACCACCATTGTTCAAAGTATGTATTGCCACTTTATTCAAGGCAACGTAAATATTCATGTGTGTATAAAACAATGATTACGATTACTCTAAGTTCATGAAACTGCTGCGTAGACTCATATATATGCCACTTTATTCAAGGCACCGTAAGTGTTCGTGTTCGTATAAATGTTGTGCTCCGACATGCTATAACGTTCGTCTCCAGTGATAGCTAATCACCCGAACGGGGCTGTCACACCCGAATAGATCTATTTCATAACATTCGCGCTTACCCTCCGAGTAATTCACAGTTCAATCCGCTTAAGCTAATCCGTAATCATTTGGGTAAAAGTAAAGTAATGTCCTTGTTTTCAAAAATAAGTGAAACAAGCAATGTATTTCGTTCCAAAATAAGTAATTGAGTATGTAGACCAGTTTGTAAAACGAATTGTAAATGCACATGTAGTAAATTCAAACCAATCATGTAAATGGATTTGGTAACAAGCATGTTCTCACCCCAAAAGTTGTAAAGTATATGTAAAACAAGTAAAACGTGGGGCTATAAACTCACCTCGAGTGAATGATAATCCAAGTATAACAGAAAATGCGTCGGTTAAACGCCTGAATACAACCTTAATATGATGTATGCTGATGAACAACAATGTCTAAACCCTTGTTTAGCAAACAAACCCTAGCTTCCAACACCTTGAAAACCCTAAATCCCAAAGAAACCCCTAATATTGAACCTTCTTGCTTTAACACTTGTAAACTCTAAAACAAACCTTCTAAACACCTTGGCATATCTTAGATATGATGTAGTAATGTTTGTAAATGTTGTAAATAATTTTGGTATGGATTATTTAGGGTTTTGAGTGTGAGTCGTGGGTGGGAGGAGCACAAAGGGAGAGAATGAGTTGTTTTCACCTTAAGAAATGAAATGTGTATCTGTATCTTTCTAGTGGCAAGCTTATATACCTTCAAGACTAGTCAAAGAACACTTGTACGGGTCTTAGGAAAGTCCAAGACACAATAAGGGTTTCAAGGAAGTCTTGGTCAAGTTTACTAGTCACTAGTCTTAGGTATTATAAGTTCCAAGTTGTACAAGTCTTGACTAAGTGTTTGTGTGCTCTTGGTTCCCCAATATGGGAGTTATCCCATGAAATTTAGGAGGGGGAGGAAGTACTAGATGATTTTTGATCTTATACAAAATATCTTGCATTGTATTAAAGTTACAAGTTGTAGTTTACATGTATAAAGATATTACTTGTAATTTGTAAGTCTTGGTTGATTTCTTTTATGATAAATTTAGCCAATGTGATAACAAAGGTGAATTTTTAATAAAACATAGTGCATTGGGTATAAAAATGGGTATTTGTTAAAGCGTAGAAAAGTTTTGGTGGTTCCAGGAATGCCTAACCGTATTTTATCCCAAAATGTAAACACTTTACGTAACTAATAACAATAAAATATGCAAAGATAATAATTATACTCCAAATAATTATCTAACACTTGCTTGACATAAACATTTAATTGTTTGATGCCCATTTACATTGAACGATAATTTTTAGCTTACGCGATTTAACTTAACAATTTCAGTTTAAAAGCAAACACGTTCAATACTAAAAATAAACAGTGAATTAAATAACGTCGTAAATGACCCTAAAACATGGGGTGTTATAGTCTTCCCCCGTTAAATGAGCCTTGTCCTCAAGGCTTAAGACGCGGTACTTGACGACGGTGCGGTTTCTATGAAGAGGTGTGGATATTTCTTCTGGAATTGATCTTCATGTTCCCATGTGAACTCAGGACCTCTCCTGGGGTTCCATCGAACCTTGACAATTGGGATACGACTTTGCTTCAACCGTTCGACTTCTTGATCCATGATTTCTGCGGGTTCCTTGATAAAATGATGCTTGTTATCATTATGGAGTCCATCCAACGGAACGGCTAATGGTTCGTCGGTATAGCACTTCTTCAAGTTGGATACGTGGAACGTATTATGAACCCTGATCAACTCTTGAGGCAACTCAAGCTTGTAAGCAACAGATCCAACCTTTTCCATCACCTTGGATGGTCTAACTTACCTGGGGTTTAGCTTCCCCCGTTTTCCAAGGCGTACTTCTCCTTTCCAAGGTGATACCTTAAGCATACCTCGGTTGTCAACTTGAAATTATAAAGGCTTACATCTCGCATCGGCATAACTCTTTTGGTGAGCAAGTTTGATAGCGAATTGTCCTAGGGCGACTAGTGATGTGTCTCGGCTTCTTGGCTTAGGATTTGGTATAAGATGATATCGACTTTATAGTAAGATGGAGTAAAGGTCTACTTAGTTGTTAGGGTTACTAATTCGACTTACCAAAGTAAATGCGTTTTATGAATACGCAAACAGAACTTCGCTTTTCAAGGATGTAAGTAAAAATGGATTTATTGACAAAAGTTACATGGTTACTACTCTTAGCATGGCATAGTCCTTCCTGAATTATACATAGTTGATCTGGCCATGTATAATTGAGGACTAACGATGCAATACTCATTTTCATCAAAATAGTGTTATAATTTGACTTACAAAATAGAAAGTTAAATTAAATTTGACAAAAATTTTACGATACATTAATTGATAGATAATTTGAAATCATTCGATACAACAGAAATTTAAGCAAAAGTACAACGAGAATTCTTAAAGGAATCGAGTCTAAGCATTGATATCATCCTCCAGGTCGTTAAGGTCTTGATTAGTTTCTCCTCCCCCTAAGGTATGCACCATTCCCCATGCTTCAGTACCTTCAGCTTGGTTTCCATGGTTTTGATTCTTTGACTCTGGGCAATCACTCCTGTAATGCCCTTGATTCCCACATTCATAGCAAGTGAGGTATCTCTGATTGTTAGTAGCAGCAGGACTCTTACAGTCTCGGGTCAAGTGACCTAACCTCCTTGAGTTTGCGCCTTTATAGTGTACTGGCCATTGTGATGAAACTTGCACTTGTTGCACAACGGTAGAGTTCCAGCATACTCCTTCCTTTTATCGGACCCAACGACATAAGCTATAGCCACACCTTGCTTCTTGGGAGGTTATTGTTGAGCTTGGTTGTTGTTATTAAGTTTTCTTTTATTCTTAGCTTGACGTTCAACAAGAGTGCTGATCTTTTTATCCATCAGTTCAGTTGCAAATTCAATTGCATCTTGCATTGTCTTAGGCTTAGATGATATCACACTTCCGTAAATCATGTCGGGCAAGCCACAAACATAATTCTTGATCTTATCCGACTCTTCAGGAAACATCCTATCGCACATCAATGACAGTTCCTAAAAACGTTGGTCGTAGCTTACCACATCAGTACCCTTAACCTTCAGATTCCACATCTCAATCTCCAGCTTCTTAATCTCGCCCCTTGGGTAGTACTTGTCGGTCATCATCTTTTTCAATGTTGTCCAAGTCATCGCGTATGCAATGTCATGACCAACAATCCTAACGTGGGAGTTCCACCATTAAAGAGCACTTCCAAGAAGAGTACAAGTGGCAAACTTGATTTGGTTTTCCACAGTACAGTTGCTTATACAGAACACAGTTTCCATTCTTTTAAACCACTGAGTCAACTCAACAACTCCTTCAGTACCCTTAAAATATAGGGGTTTTCATTTCATGAAGTCTGGGTAAGTTCACTCACGAGCAAGAGGAGCTTGTCTCCTTACACCTGTTCCCGAATTATGGTTGTCATCGCCATTCATGCTTCTGTTAGTGTATTGTGCCAATGAATCTACAACGCTTGGTCAATCACTTGCTTAAGCTGGGATGGTGGACCGGTTGTTGGTGGTGGTGGTTGTTGTGGCTGGTGATGCCTTGTGGTTCTTTTCTTTGGTGCCATTTTCTTTAAAATACATGAAATAAATACCGTAGATATTTTAAAAGATAAAGCGGAACATGACTATTGTAACAACAAATTAAACCTTTATAAGTATATTATATAAGACCAGTAGTAATTATGCGGGGAACAATAATATAAACCGTATAGTAATATGTAGCATCTAGTATGACTAACTAATGCAACAAACTAGTGTATGTATGTCCGTAAAAATCTTTTGAAATGTGGATTGTTGAAAAGGTTATAGTCTAGGTAAGATATGTACCTAGTTCTCTTAATCTGACTCTGATTCCAATTGTAACACCCCAAAAATGGGTCACAGCGGGGAAAATGGTTTCGCGGAGCATTACTTATAATTACATAACATAAGGTATGAGAGAACGCCCTCTAAATGAGTCGTTTGAAAAGTAATCTCGTTGATTTAACCAAAATCTGAATTTGTTATAACGCTGGCCCCAAAGTTTGCGTCAATAATGTAAGACTGAAATAACACAACGAGATTTGTTTGTAGAAATCCATGAATGTAGTCTTGTAACGTTTAGACTCCAATGCACATCAAGTAAGCCAAGCATCTAATTCACCTGAGAAAAACATGATTAAAAGTGTCAACATAAAGTTGGTGAGTTTATAGGTTTTTGTAAGTATAAACGTTGAACCAAAGTTTTGTAAAGTTTGCATGACCATTTCAATCCCCAAATAGTCACCAAAACGTATGTATGAGTGTTGTAAATCAAAGAGTTGTAAAGTATGCATGACCATTTCAATCCCCAAATAGTCACAAAAAGTTATGTGTAGTTGGACCACCAATGTTCAAAGTATGTTTTGCCACATTATTTAAGGCAACGTAAATATTCAAGTGTGTATAAAATAATGATTACGATTACTCTAAGTTCATTAAACTGCTGCGTAGACTCATATGTATGCCACTTTATTCAAGGCACCATAAGTGTTCATGTTTGTATAAATGTTGTGCTCTAACATGCTATAACGTTCGTCTCTAGTGATAGCTAATCACCTGAACGGGGCTGTCACACCCGAATAGATCTATTTCATAACATTCGCGCTTACCCTCCAGGTAATTCACAGTTCAATCCACTTAAACTAATCCGTAATCATTTGGTTAAAAGTAAAGTAATGTCCTTGTTTTAAAAAACAAAGTGAAACAAGAAATGTATTTCGTCCCAAAATAAGTAATTGAGTATGTAGACCAGTTTGTAAAATGAATTGTAAATGCACATGTAATGAATTCAAACCAATCATGTAAATGGAATTGATAACAAGCATGTTCTCACCCCAAAAGTTGTAGAGTATATGTAAAACAAGTAAAACGTGGGGCTATAAACTCACCTCGAGTGAATGATAATCCAAGTATAACAGAAAATGCGTCAGTTAAACGCCCAAATGCAACCTTAGTATGATATATGGTGATGAACAACAATGTCTAAACCCTTGCTTAGCAAACAAACCCTAGCTTCTGTGACAACCATGACTTGGGCAGGTTAGTCAAACTATTAGTATTGACTTATGTATCTGTTGCAATGTATGGGTTATGTGTTATTTGTGTTTATATGTCTTTATGTGGGATATGTGAGATTTGGTAATCAATCCATTAAGCGTGATCGTCTCATTGGGATTGGATTTGTGTTGGATTTTGTGGAGTTAATTTCGTTCACTTTTGATGACAAGGAAATGATTTCGTGATTTGAGCGTTTTAGTAATTTATTGTGTAAATATTATTATGTATACGTATTTATGTGTTAGTAATGTTAGGTATGAATAGGTGTTAGTGGTTAGAATAAGAAAGAAATGAAATTTCTATTTTTGGAAAGTTAGGTTTAATAAAAATGAAAAGTTATTTATTTTTAAAGGTTTAGTAAAGTGCGTTTATGCAAAAAGGTATGCCCAAATAAGCTTAGGTTTTTTTAGAAAATTAAGGTAATACAAGTAATTAGTTAATTAAAAATAAAATAAAAAAAATATAAAAAAATATATATATAGGGTCATTCGGCCGGTTTTGGGGAAAAAGAAAAGGAAAAGAAAAAAAAAGAGTTGTAATTGGAAACAAATTCTAATTAGGAATTATCTAGGATTTATATTGAGGCCAATAAATACAAAATAAAATCCCAAAACCCTCCCCTTTGTGAGAACCGGTCGACCAAAGAGAAAAGAGGAGAAAAAAATTAGGGTTTTGCTTTTTGTGAAGAAAACAAGTTCTAAGGTGGGTATTAATTTATCTTTGTTAATTATTAATCATTAATTCATGTAACAATTATTAAGATGGATAATTAGGGTTTCATTAAATATATAAATTAATGATGTTTAATCATATTACAATGATTAGGGTTTAATTAGGATCATATGGGTGTATTCGTTAGGGTTTTGATCGCGTTAGAACTTGATTTAGATTAGGACAAAATTTAGGGCTGTGTTGTTCGGCTGTTATATCGAAGATGGTAAAATCTTTTGTCAAGTTTCCGGTATCTATGATGTAGATCAGAGAGTCTAGTTTCCAGAACATCCGGCCTCGAAAGTTTTTAAGGTATGGAAGTCATTCAAATGTTAGTTATGAGAAAACTTGTCAAAGCAGTAAATTTGGGTCAGATTTAGGTCAGATTACCAGGTGTAAAACCCCCACTTAAAATATGAATTAGGATTATCCAACCTACATGAGTTTAGTTCTATGTGTCTATTAAAAATCCCCCAAAGGAGAGCTTCTGATTTTGAGTCTAAGTATGGTTTTAGGTCCAAACTTTTTAGTGTGCGATCAGATCCGGAACTGAGTAGTTAAAAGTTTGATTTTATTTGGGGCACTTAAGAGTAAAAATAAATTAGTGGAAAAATCATGGGGATAGTAAACACATGATATTGAACCTTTGATTTTTGGTAAAATTTATAAAGGTCAGTAGGTGTGGTTTAGAAAATGGTAAAATGACACTAAAATTCTGCATTTTCGGGTAAATTGTAGAACTTTGAAAAAGTGTGTAAACGAATTGGTTAATGATGGGCATGGTGTCGGGGTGACCCATGAGGGTAATTAAACACCTTAGACATCCATCATATGATTGTTACATGGGCATAAGCATTTGGCTTGGTCGCGTGTAACACGTGTTTGTTTTGATTGTTTAGTTTCGTGCAAGGATTTGGAATTTGCTTAAGCATCAGGTGAGTTTCATAGCCCATTTTTCTTATGTTTTCTTGGGGTGAAAATGATGTTATGAGTATTAAATGTTTTAGTTACTGTGATAATGTGTTTTAAATGAGGCATGGGCTATACGAGACTATTGTATGTTATGTGCTACTTGCTAATGTGATATGGATTGTTGTGGTTAAGCGTGACCGTCACAAGGCATTGGTGGATTATTAGTAGTGAGCGTGACCGTCTTATTGCTGTGGATTGTTAGTAGTGAGCGTGACCATCTCATTGCTGTGGATTGTTAGTAGTAAGCGTGACCATCTCATTGCTGTAGATTGTTGATAGTGAGCGTGATCGTCTCATTGTTGTACATTTTGTTTCTATGTTTGTGACCATTGAGCGTGAACGTCTTAATGTGGATTGATGTGATTGCATGTTAGCTTGTATGATAGATTGTTGTATGTCCTGCTGTGCTATGTTTTACTTATCACAGTGATTTTTAAAGCGAGTTATTGGCGTGTCTTAAACCTATGACTCTCACCAACATTATGTTGACGTTTAAGCATCATTTTCGGGTGAGCATCATGGGAATAAGATAGAGAGAAGTGGCTAGAAAGAGATCATAGGATGTCATGGAGTTTATTCCTTTATTGTCTTGAATTTTTCATTGTTTGGATTATGGATAATTGTTGCATGTCTTTCTATTGGCGAGAACTTTTGTTTCATCAATAAAGACGCCTTTTAGTTTTGGTTAGTTTTATGGGTATTGTTATGACACTTTGTGTCTATACTTTTCTTATTTATTACATGTAGAATTCTCTATATAGACACCTTTGTGTTGTGATGATATCCTTTCTCATTACGTCTCGCGTTTCCGCCTTGACGGGGTGTGACAGATTGGTATCAGAGCCTTTGGTTATAGAGAAGTAGGTGGTTGAGCCTAGACTATAACCTAGGGGTCCTTCATGTAGATGCATTTAGGGCTTAAGTGTTTAATGCTATAACTACTATGCTTTCCCTTTATTTTTGCATAGCTTATATATTTTATATTTTGCTAAGTTGTCATTTTAGTTATTTTGTCTACAACTATCTGATATGATATGTATTACTTTCTAAGTATTTTAGCTATGTTTTTCCCTCACCCGTAAGAAGTCTCGTTGGGGAAACATTTTCCCAACTAGACTTAAGCGTTATAAGGAGCTTCTTGTGGAACCGAAGGAGATAGGATAGTTGATCGTTTGTCGGATGCGTGTAATAGGGCTGGACCCGCAGAGTCGGGTGATTCTTGCAGAGGCAAAGTCAAACCCAAGCGAGGCCCAGCATAAGTTTATCCCGTCCTTTACCTCGTCATGTTGTTATTGATTATTTCTTTTGGATATTTCATATTTTGGAAGTCGTTGCGAGACTTTTGTTCCTTTATGTCATTTCTACTTTATTTTGATATAAGTAAGTAGTTATTTGATGGAGCATCTTTTATGTGTTAAGTTGGAGTAGTTTAAGATGTGCAATGTGGTATATGCGTTTATATGTGAATTTTGATTGATATGGGTAATCTTGGAAGTAAGTACACATGTGAAAGGAGGCACTTATAATTATGGTGACCAACATAATTATAAAGGCATCACACACGTAGACTTGTGACCATGATTGCATTTATTTATGTTTGGTTGTAAGATGGTAGTGTAATATGTTTTTTTATTGATATGTGTATTCATGATAAGGATGGTGGTGTGGGTAGAGAATTTTTCTCTTACCCTAATTGGAGGATATGTTAAGTTGAGTTGTATAGATAGTAAGTTTCTCTTCTATCTAGTAATTACGGATACCTAGTATTGCTATTATAGAGGTTGCTCGTTTGCTTGGTTATTTGTTCGGATTTCCTAAGTCTAAGCTTAGCATCCCTTCATCGTACTTTGTTAGTAAGGATACCTGATTTTTCCTATTCGACGTCTCAATGTATATTGGTTGTTCGGAATCTGCTCTTTCGGATATAGGCGCGTTTTGTTAGTTCTTTCGTTGCATTGATTACTCATATGAGTATCAAACGTTTCTTTTAAGCACTAATTGTTCCTAACATATTAGTGTGGATAATTACTCCCTTGGTTGTATATCCCTTGGTTCTCGTAACCCGTTGGCGACGTGTTAGTATCGATGCTTTTAGGTTTGCTCTGTTGATCGTTATTTTGTATAAGACCTTACGTTTTCTTTTGGGTATGTATTGATAACCTGGGAAGACAGACTCGATACTAAATAAGAAAATACATTCTAGGTTATCTCCCGAGAAGCACTTTTGTTTTTATGAGAGTCTTTAAGTTAGACTCCCTTCAGCCTCACGTTACACTATTCTCGAACTCAATAACTTCGTCATCCTATTTGTCAATGTCACCTTCGTAATATTTCTTCAATCGTTGTCCATTGACTTTGAAGTTACA
>BQNB010092059.1:2326-26711 GCA_026074375.1 Tanacetum coccineum | reverse complement strand
GCTTGGGGAGTTGATCTCTTTATGCAAAACCCGATAGAACTTCTCCTATTAAGAAATCTATCAAAACACTAAAATACAAGAAGCCATGATTAAAGATTAGTTGGTAACTGAATATTATAGAAAGAACCTATGTGAATGGATGATGAAATAAGTAAAAATGAGCTGGTATTTATAGACTTTAGTTTTACTATTCACCAGTTCTGCCTGTTTTATTTGAGGAATAGAACCGACCAGTTATCGAATAGAACCGACGTACAGTAATTAAATCCGAATTTTGATTTACAAGATCTTAAGAGATCATGTGTGATCTTATGAGATCATGTTCATATTTGGTGAGAAAAACATGTTAACTATGTTTGATGATTATAATATCTTTTTATTTAAAGTGTACATTTTATTCTAAAAATGTATTTATGTGATTTGAGTGTAAGTGCTATAATATGAAGGATGGGTTGATGAATAGATGAGTTAGATAAGCTATTGTTTAAAACTAATGAATTTCATTTTCAACTTTCGACAAGTTTATGTTTTGTTATTAACAAACCATAGATAGATTGTAAAATATAAATAAACGTTTTTACAGTTTATTTGTATTAACAATCTCCCTTTTTTTTTTGTTGACAAAACATAAACTTATTGGAAGTAAACAATAAAATTTATAAGTTCTATATTGGAGCTTTTTACTTCCTTCTCCCCCTTTTGTCGAACAAAAAGAGTGTCGAAGAAAAACTAAATCAAGAATGCAATGAAATGAAAAGAAAAAAAAATCAAATGCTTAGCATAAAGTATGGTTCGAGCGAAGCATTTCCGAGGGGGATTTCCAATGAAGCTTCAAGAAAATATGTTAGTAAAAATGCATGTATAATAAAGGGATGCAATATGAAGGATGATCCGATAAATATCAGAATGAAATTTTCTCATGGAGAGACCATTAAAGACTCCCCCTCGACGAATGCTCCCCTAAATGGGATCGTCAAGTATTTCAAATGATGATAGTTTGGAAGGAACAATATGCTCCCCCTAAGTTGATGAAAACCTGTAAAATCATGTTAATTCAAGATTTAAAATAAAAACAAACTTATGCAAAGAAAACTAAAACAACTTGACCTATGTCAACTAAAACTAAAATCATGATTAGTGATCTAATTTTTCTAAAGCATCTAAAACTTAAAGATACTTAATCTTGTCAATCATCATTCTATGGTAGTTGGTTTGAGAGATGGTTCAACCGGTCAAGGATATGGTTAAACATGAACGTCATTTCATCTTGGAAGTTGTTGATAATGGTTTCGGTTCTTTGGCAATGTGGGCATGTGTGAACTTGAGGTCTATGAGGGTCTTTGATCTAAAGAGATTGATCAAGAGAGGCAAAGGTGCTTGATGGAGGGAATGTTGTTCTAAATGGAGGTATTTGAGTTGAGGTGGTAATGGGATAGAAAGGTAGTGGCATTTGTAGAGTGGTGATGGAGGTAGGAGCAATAAGGCTTTCTTAGACATGTTGTGCGTTTTGGATAGCTTCTTGGATATTTTGTTCAAGTGTGTGAAGTTGGTTAAGTTCTTGATGTATTTGGTCTCTATTCATGGATGGCTCGGGTTGAGCACTCAACCTACTCCTAGAGAGGTTGATAGGTTGGAAAGATGGTTTAAAGTCCATGTGTGATGGTTGAGGGGGTGTTTGGAACAAGCCTTGGGACATGACTTATGGCAATGGGTTTGTGGTTCTTGGTGGTATTTCATTCAAGGAAGATAGGTATGGATGAGGGCCTAATGAAGAACTTGGTAGAGTAGAGAAGGTTAAAGCTCTAGGAGCTAATGGTGTCATGAGTGGTTCTAGAGTAAGGGTTGTTTGGATAGAAGTAGGTGGTGGAGTTGTGAGTGCAAGAGTGGTGTCGAGAGTAGTGCTTGGGTTGGTGATGAAAGTTGTGTTGGTGATGTTGAGAGGTTGGGAAGCATTTGTGAGGTGGTTTTGGATGGGTGAACTCTCATTGGAGGATATTTCAATAAAATTGGTTTGTGGCATTTTCTTTGAGGGATTTTGGGTTGAGGAGTTAGCACTTAAAGCCATAGGGTAAGATGATCAAGAAATGGAAATATGAGGAAGGTTGTTTGCAGGTTTGAAGATATGAGGAAGATGATTACAAGATCCCTAGATTTATACTAAAAGGCCATGCAATAACATTAAATGCTTAAACCACTAAAATTTCCTAAACACAATCATTATGATGATTTTTAGGTCAAACAAGAAATGTTCAGCTTATGGGCTAGATTAAGGCAACTACAACTAACACATTTATGAGCTTAGTTCAAAATTCTAACACCCAAAAACTAGGGAAAACCTTCTGTAGAACTGGCGTTGCCGGTTCCTTTGGTTCCAATGGAATCGGCTTGCTGCAAATGGAACCGGCTATACCAGCCTTTGTTCCAAAATATCTAAATTTTCAAAGATACTACTAGTGATCTAATGCATTTTCTAAAGCTAGTTTATCTAAAGTGTTATTTCATCTAGATATTCGTAAATAGTTTATGAGAGCAAGTAAATACCGACAAACATCAATAGATACTTATGCCTAACGCTCATTTGATATAATTAAGGGCATAAAACACAAGAAATATTTCATAGCAACATAACATCAAAATTGTTTTAAGCACAAAGATTAAATTTTAAGATTACAAGTTTCAAATAGTTTTTAGACCAAACACAAATACTCACACCGAATAGCACACCCTTACTTCTTTATGGAGAGAAAATGAAATAGGCACTTGAACATTCCCTTAGTTTGCTTGAATTTCGAGGAATCTCATCCTTCAATGGGTGGAAGTTGGTTCATGTAGGGAATAAGATCAAGATTGTAGTTATCTATGAGATCATTCTCCACCCCTTGGTGAGGAGTAGGAGAAGGTGAATCAGATGACTCGGTGTCGGGAGGAGTTGAATAGTTTTCCCCAATTAAAATTTAGATTACGTGTTTTTGGTTGATTATTTTAGATCTACATGACGGAAGAATATAAATAACTATGTTAGTGATATAAACAGTAATAATCAAGGATATGTGAAAGATGTTTATAATGGTTCGGCTACAAGGTCTCCTACCTTGCCCTACTCCACTCCCCGAGTCACCTACTCGAGAGTTCGAATTCACTAGTCACCAATGCTCCTTTAACCGGTGGAGAAGCCTCATAACGTCACTTACACCCATTTAACGGTACAAAGCTAAATACTGAATTCTTCACATGGTAGAATCATACCAACACCTATTTACCCTTTACATTTCAAGTATATCCTATGTTCCAACAAGGAGGAACAAAATACTTTTACACTACTTGCCCTCTACTAGGTGCCAAGTATTTACACCGAGATCCATTTTGTCACAACTATTTTACACAACACTTTTGTATATGATCCTATCACTATATGATACACATCTTGATTGAATTAGGTAAATGATGCTTCAAGATCAGTAGGTAGATCTTTATGAGATGAGATACTCATGCCATAACGTGAGCTTGGGGAGTTGATCTCTTTATGCAAAACCCGATAGAACTTCTCCTATTAAGAAATCTATCAAAACACTAAAATACAAGAAGCCATGATTAAAGATTAGTTGGTAACTGAATATTATAGAAAGAACCTATGTGAATGGATGATGAAATAAGTAAAAATGAGCTGGTATTTATAGACTTTAGTTTTACTATTCACCAGTTCCGCCTGTTTTGTTTGAGGAACAGAACCGACCAGTTATCGAATAGAACCGACGTACAGTAATTAAATCCGAATTTTGATTTACAAGATCTTAAGAGATCATGTGTGATCTTATGAGATCATGTTCATATTTGGTGAGAAAAACATGTTAACTATGTTTGATGATTATAATATCTTTTTATTTAAAGTGTACATTTTTATTCTAAAAATGTATTTATGTGATTTGAGTGTAAGTGCTATAATATGAAGGATGAATAGATGAGTTAGATAAGCTATTGGTTTAAAACTAATGAATTTCATTTTCTACTTTCGATAAGTTTAACAAAACAAAGATAGATCGTAAAATATAAATAAACATTTTTACGGTTTATTTGTATTAACAGTCTCTTTGTAGATTTTCTCTCTGAAGAAGAACCTAAAAAGGTCTCTAAAGCACTACAACATCCTGGATGGGTTGATGCCATGCAAGATGAACTTGTAACAACCCATAATTTTCATCATTGTAATTTCCACTTATATTATATTAAATACTGCTTTTTCACGGGAAATTTTTTGCTTTATTCCATTGTGTACCACAGTTTACATTTCTAAAGTAAACGAGCCCACACAACTACCTATGCCAATTCTATCTACGTTTATATCAAGTATACAAGTGCTCAAGGCTTATGTACAAGTATTCTAGCACAACTTTTGAATATATTTTCCCTCTTAAAACCTAGCACAACCTTCTAGAACACAATATACAATCCAATTAAGCATGAAATTCAAATAAGTTCATTTTACCTCCATTTTCTTAAGTAATTCATACCATCTTTTTAGCAATATGTACAAGCCTTTCAAATACATTATCTAAACCCTAATTACCTTTTAATCGACAATATGCTCCCCCTAAGTTGATGAAAACCTGTAAAATCATGGATTCTAGAAACGTAAAGAGTTTAATGAAATGAAAGGAATCGGATAGATTCTGGAAGGCCGGTTCCGGCGGTTCTGTTCATAGAACAAAACCGGCTTCACAGCCGAACCGAACCAGCTGACCTGCACTCACAAAGTTAGCACATACAAAGCTTTGGCGGGAAACACTTAAGTTTAAAAAAAATAATTATCAGCTGAGGAAAATGAGGAAGTCACTGTAACAACCAAATAAACCAAATGACTCAATCAATAATTCATGCCCAATTATTCAACCAAGAATTCACAACTAAACATAGAGTCAATTACGCGATAAATAAAAGATCAATATTAAATTAAAACATAACTTAACGTTTTAGATACAAATCATGAAGTAAAATGACTTGACCTAAGTCAACTAAAACTAAAATCACGATTTAGTGATCTAAATTCCTAACGCGTCTAAAACTTAAAGCCATTTGATCTTGTTCATCATTATTTTATAGAAGCTGGTTTAAGAGATCGTTCAAGCGGTCGAGGATATTTTTGGGTACAAGGGATTAAGCCCGATGAAAAGATTAGTGAAAGAATAGAAAAGTACATGGAAAGAGTGGTAATGAGCCACCCTTTAAGAACTATGTGTTTTAAACAAGCTCAAAACACAACAACCAAACCCACTAGCTAGCAATCAAAACAACCAATGAAACATAAAAAGAACTTAATGATTCCTAGCTGGACAAATGAACGAATTATCAGCCACCATCTGATAACAAGTTCACGATCTTCCATGTAGCATGCAACTTTTCCACACGAACACTTTTTTTGAACTTGATAGACGCAAGCTTGAGACGAGTAACTCACATTATTGACTTTTACTAGCTTGCTCAGATGCTCTCACCTTGTCATGAATTATAGTATTTATTCTTGCCAGATATAATATGAAACACAAACAAACATGGGTAACGGCCAACCCCCACAATGACTCAAAAACATTACTTTGTTTTGAGATTGGCAGTAACCAATCCATGATGTCGCACCATTTAGATGAAGCAAACTGGATATCCGCCATATGCAAGACTTGTAACCAAACACGAGATGAATATGGACACTCAAAGAATAAATGATCATGCGAATCAGGTTGTGCCTTGCATAAAGAGCATCGAAGCAGGTTTAAATCGATATCTGGACCGACATCCCATTGCCTCATACGATCATGCGTTTTAAGCCTTCTTCTCATAATTAACCACACGTGAATAGCATGACGAGGAATGCTATGATGTGACCAAACAAGATGAAACCAATCAACCTCGTTGGTATGCTCACGAATAGTATTCCAAGCTTCTCGGACTGAAAATGAATCAAAAGAACCATCATATTTCCTCCATTGCAATATATCCTCCTGATCATCAATCAGAATCGGAATAGGCATAGAAATTAAAACAGGATAAGCGACAAACCATGTAGACGGCCATTTCCATGCACCATTCGAAACCACATCCTTTATCTTGTCATCTAAAGAAAACCCCGCATTGGCAATAGCTCTATAAGATAAAGAATTCATCAACGGACAAGAGTCCTCCCACTTATTGAACCACACCGAAGCTTTCTTACCGTTTCCAATATTATACCATATGTAAGACGAATTTAATTATGACGAATTGCAATAATTTTCGCCCATCACAAATCAAAGTTTGTTTTGCATTCTAAACATACCAATAATTTTATAGTTTTAAAGTTTATACGCATGAATCCACTTTACCCAAAGAGATTCTTTACGAGTTAGGAGCTTCCAAATATGAGTTTGTAGTCATTAAGGCAACATTAAATGTTTCCAGCTTTCGAATCTCTCAATAACTCTCCCTTCAGCTTTTAGCTAACACTCATCAGCCCTTGAAACCTTCGCTTTCCTCTGTTTCAATATCGCCTTGGCACCACAAAAAAACCTCACATTTGTTGATCGATATCATATAATGCCTTACAGGATGTATTATATTTACGATGCCACCAATAAATATGCATAGAAGATAAAACCAAAATCTAATATGTTGACGCCTTCTCGTATACGTATTTCCATTGGTTCTTCACCATTCCCTATGCTTTGCCGATCAAAACTCTTCACAGTATTTTACAGTCGTTGTATAGGCGCCTCGAAGTTATTAGTGGCACTCACTTGGTTTGACTGGGTGGGTACCCTGTTTAAATGGCATTTAGGTGTAAAATAGCCTCCTTAAACTGATCCATGGACTTGTTTATAGATTATTGTACTTGGGGGAGACTTGGCTCCAATCTCGGGACATCCGGTAATAATATAAATCTTTCAATGACTAGTGTAGTGTCTTTCCGATTCACATTCACCCGAGATTCATTTTAATTGTCATTCGATTTGCCTTATTTTTGATGTGTGTGTGGGGTTTCGTCTATTTTTTTAGGGGGTTTGTGTAGTATTTTGCTGAGAGGGGCGTTGTGGTAGAGGATTTATTTAGTGGTTGTTGATCAATTGTCGTGTGCGTGGGTTCTATGTAGGTGTAAGAGGGCTCCGTGGAGGTTTTTACACAGAGGACTGGTTTAGCTCACTGGGGTAGAGACTTTGGTTTGGTATGGTGTTCTGTTGGGGTGGGTAGTTGATGGTGAGTTGGGATGAAGTATAGGAGGGGGGTGGTGGAAGTTTGTAGGGGGGGAGAACTTTGTGGGTGGTAGGGGGGACGGGGTAGGGGGGGGGTAGCGAGTGGTAGGTGGGGGGGGGGATGGTGGGACTGGGTGGGGGGTGAGTGTGGAGGGTGGGGGGTGTGGATTTCGGCGGGACGGAGGTGCGGGGGGGTAGAGGCTGGGAGGTGTAGGGCGGTTTGGGGGAGGGCAGGGGGGGTGGGGGGGGAGGGGCGGAGGGGACGTGGGGTTGGGCGAGTGGGGCCTTTGCAGGTTTGAGGTAGATAGCTGGGGCGTGGGAGGGGGGGGGGGAGTTGGGGGCGCGTGGGCGTTGGGCTGTGGGGTGGCGTGTAGCTGGCGGGCGGTTCGTGCGTTGAGCGGGGGAGGGGAGGGGGAGTGTGGCGGGTTGGCGGTAGGTAGCTATGGGGGGGGGTGGTGAATGGTTGGGGGGGTGCATTGATAGCGAGCAGGTGGGGGGCTGTGGGGAGGGGGGATGGTGTGGATTGGAGGAGAGCGGGTAATGGGATTGTGTGTGGGAGGGGGGAGGGGCGGAGTTATGGGGTGGGGGAGGGTGGACGTGGGTGTAGGGGTGGGGTGGGAGGGGGGGCGGCGAGTGGAGGGGGAGGGGAGGGGTGGGAGGTGATTGTGGTTGAGGGGTTGGCTGGGTGTTGGGGATTGGGTGTTGTGGGGGTGGGTGGGGGAGGATGGGGGTGGGGAGGGTGGGGGGGTGCTGGGAGGGGTGGTGGGGGGGGAGGAGGGGTGTTGTAGGGTAGAGGGGGGTTAGTTTGGGGTGGTGAAGGGAGGGGGTGGGGGAGGTTTTGGAGGGTGAGGTATGTCGGAAGCTGGAGGGCTTGGTTGGGTAAGGTGGGTTGGTTGAGGTGGTGGGGCGGCGTGGGGGGGTGTGGGGTGGTGGTGGGTGAGCGGGTAGGTCGAGGTAGGGGGAGGGGGGCTAGGGGGGCGTGGTGGGGGTCGGGGCCGTGTGGGCTCGGCTGGGAGGGTCTTGGGTGGGGGTTGGGGGACTAGAGGTGTGGTAGTTGAGTTGTATCGGTGCTGGGGCGCGGGTAGTAGGGAGGGTTGGGCTAGTGTAGGGGGGGGCAGGGGAAGGTGGTGAGGTGAAAAGTTGTGGAGGGGGGAGAGGTAAGTGGGGGGAAGCGGGTTTGGTGGCGTGTGCAACTAGTTAGAGGGATGTGGGATTGTGGGAGGGGTTTGGAGAAGTGTCGGGTGTCGTAAGCTGCCTTTATATCTTCTGTAATTGTTTGTCTTTCCTTTTATTATTTTTTTTTACTTATTGTTCTGTTCTTTTTATTTTATTATTTTTTATTATTTTCATTTATCTTATTTTTTTTTTTTTATTATATTCTTTTTTTTAACCATACGAGGATTTGAAACAGGATACACAATTAAGACGTTCCTTCAAAAACCTCAAACTAACACCGTATCTATACGCCCTTTTGAATGTCAATTATTTTTTTCCCCAATAGCACAAGCAGGCGGACCTCTATCCAAATTATACGTGTGCATAAGCTCTTGGGTAAGTAAAATATTATCTGATATAGAACGCCCTGGGATAAAAGCCGACTGATTTTGACTAACCACGTCATCAAGACCATCCTTAATCCGGTTAGTAATTATTTTGCTAATGCATTTATAAATCACGTTACAACACGAGATAGAGGGCGGTAATCATTAACACGAGAAGGGGTAGATGCCTTAGGAAGCAAAGTAAGAATAGTATGGTTAACCTCTTGCAATAGCTTACCATTTGAAAAAAAATTCCCGAACCGCTTTACAAACATCATTCCCGACAACGTCCTATGCTTTTTTAAAGAAGACGAAAGTAAACCCATCCGGGCCCGGAGCTTTATCATTACCAATCGAAAACATAGCTGTACGAATCTCGTCATCATTAACATCGCGAATCATAATACGAGCCGGAATTTGAGACAACTTCCTTACAAATAAACCCTCATGATTTAAGGGGGTAATAGGGGATTCAACCCCTAAAAACTGCATGTAATGGTCAACAAAAATAATAGGAACTTCAGTTCCTTCATGCAAAACATTGTCATGGTCCATCACACAATCAATCCTACTCCGTCTCATTCTAGTCTTAACTGAACGGTGGAAAAACGTGGAATTCGTGTCCTCCACTTGAAGCCAATCAATCTGTCATACCTGACAATTTTTGGAAATTTTAAATTACTATTTTACCCTTTGACTTTTTGGTTCCGACTTGACTTTTTGACTTTTGACATTCTACGGTCACATAAAAACAGTTACCGCGTAGCCGGTAAATTTTTGAAACGTATTTAAATAATAAATCATAATTACTATTATTATCGCTCATTTGCAAATTTATTTTTCTAACTTATTTGACTTGAAAACGAGAAGATATATGTTATTCCTAAATTGACTTATCAAAAACGACCCGCTAAATTACGTTTTCACGACTCGGACTCTAAAGCAATTTGATGTAAAACGACATTCCGGACAACTTTCTAGCTTTACCCGAGACACGAAACCAAGCAGAAAATGACTAAAATAGCCTCGCAAAGTTTTGAAAATCGCATACAACGCGTAACGACACAAAAATAATTAAATTTATATTTAATTATCGACTTTTTTATTAAATAAAATATTTAATATTTTGTTCAAAAGCGTTTATTTAAATCGCAAGTAAGGTTCAAATAAAAGTTTTATTTTAAGGAAAAAGATTTTACCCGCGACACCCAATGGTACCAAATAAATAATAATGATTTTTAAAAAAGTTTTATAAAAACATTTATAAAATAAGTCATGTAAATACTCATTTTTGATGGAAAAATATTTGGAAAACAATGGCGCAATTTTCGTAATTTAAATCAATCGTTAACTTACCGAAACGAGACCCGAACCATTATTTAACAAAAATTACATCTTTGGTCCCTCTGGTAATATTTATAATTTCAACCCTAAACTATTATAGAATTGTCATGTTTTTTTAGTTTCTAGTATATATAGTTAAGTATCTGGGTTCCATTCATTTTTTTTATAAATCCCAACACACACTCAAACCCTAAACACTCCTCCTCCTTCTCTTTATTATTCCAGCGCCGTCACCGGAATCCGGCCAAACTTCCGGCCACCCATCTCCGGCCTCCTACCGACGCCTACATCACAACCATCATCATCCCGTCACCCACACCACTCCATCTCCCTCCACACCATCGCCAACCACCAGATCCGACGCCACCTCTATCGTCGGATCCCACCACCAGCCGTCGCACCACCCTTCTCTACTCCATCTCCTCGCTGCCACGCACCACAGCGGACACTCTAGCCGCCAATCCGATCCACCAGATCCGGCATCACCACCGTACATCATCGCCACCATCACCATCAACACCAACATCACACACGACTCAACCTGCCTCTTACCCAAACCACCATACTATTACAAACTTGAGATCTAAATCCTTGATCAACTTATCCACATTCTTCAATTCTAAGTTTAGTGGGTATTAGCCGATAGATTAGTTGCAGCTTCTGATCGAGGACGTTTCGTCTTCGTTTGTTGTTGTTGCATATTAGATGCCCTATGTCAATTGTTCCCCACATCAAGGTGGAGTTCTATAGTCCCTCGTTTTACTTGTTTTACATATACTTTACTACTTTTAGGGTGAGAAACATGCTCGTTTACAAACTCGTTTACATTACTGAATTTCAAACTCGTATACGTTGATTACAAACGGGTTACATGATTGATTTCACGATCTCTTGACTTATGGATACAAATATACAGAGAGTTTTTATTTGGATTTGCGTTGGTTTTCTGACCTTTTTTGAATATAAGTACAATTAAATTTTACGTATACGTTGGTTACTTTTACTTTTGGACACAATTACTTTACGTGAGAATTTCATGTTTACGTGGTTTGCCTAATATGTTACCCTATTGCATTTGAAAGGCACAACATATCATGGAACCGTTTAAATTTCTTGACCGGGTTGAGGGAACAGCGAATGATGAGAATAGATTCTATAGGATTGAACTTCCCCCGTTGGGTAGATATAGCGCACACCATATCAACGCGACGCATTTCATTTTAGGAAATAGGTTTGTTAGGCAATGTGTCTACCGTGGCTACCATACTTAAAAAACTATTTTACTTATGGGCTTCAGTGTCATGAAGCTTTGTGCCATCGTAAATACCCACCTCTTGTTTATGTGATAGTTTATGATCTCCTATAACTGTCGAAGACATTTTTTTGAAGTCTTGTGGTCCATACTACTTTGGTTGATGTTTTTTATTACTAAATAATTTTTCATTGTTACTGCGAGTAAGGCAAGTTTTCACTAAAAGTTTTTAGATCCTAATAAATGTTTTACTTAACCTATGAATTTCACCAACTTGTGTTTGGGACCTCCCCGTTTTTAGCATGTTTTCTCAGGTGAATAGCTTTGGACTTCTTGACGTGCTATGTAGAGTCTACGTGCAATATGATATCATATTTCAAGACTTTATTATCATTCATACTCGTTGACTTTTCAAAACTTAATTATGCTTACCGCTGGGGGGGGCGGGGGGGGGGGGGGGGGGGGGGGGGGGGGGGGGGATACATTTTACTATATCGCTTCCGCTTATGTTTACTTTCTTGTTGAATCTTGTAAAAATTATATTATTTTTAAATAATGCAACGAGTTATGATTTTCAAAACGTCCATTAGTGGTCGTTTTCTCGTGCCTTGTGTTCGAAATATGATGACGTCACGCCCTCGGACACGTATTCTGTCCAGGCCTTGTCTGGGGGTGTGACAGAATCTTTGATTTTTGCTTAAGAAATCTATCCTGGTCTAAGGTAGCTTGGGTAAAGGCCGATACATGTAGAATAGGAGACGACGGATCTTAACAAGCACTTTTTTTTTAAACCCTCGTCAAGTTCATTGATGATACGAAGCATCTGTGTGTGTCCTTTTTCATGTCAGATTGCCTTGAGAACGAAGCAAACTTACGAACATTCTTATTAAGGCACCCAAATTTTTTTGCCATGAAGGTACTGAAGTTCCTTATCAAGCGGTCGATGATATGGTTTAACAAGAACCTTATTTATCTTGAAATTGTTGGACATATGGTTTTGGGTTCTTATCATTTGAGGGCATGTTTGTGAAATTGAGGTTCTATGAGGTTTCTCAATCCAAAGAGGATTTCATCAAGAGGGGGAGGTGCTTGATGAAGGAAAAGTGATGATCTAAAGGGTTTGGTATTTGAGTTGAGGTTGTGGTGGGATTAGACAATGGGCGTGGCATTTGTATGTTGGAGGGAAGTAGGGATGGGATGTGGCTCTTTCATGCAATGTTGTGCATTTTGGATGGCTTCTTGGATGTTTCGTTCAAGAGTGTGAAGTTGGTTAAGTTCTTGGTGTGTTTGGTCTCTAGTCATGGATGGCTCGGATTGAGCACTTAACCTACTCCTAGAGAGGTTGATAGGTAAGAAGGATGGTTCAAAGTCTATTGGTGATGTTTGAGAAGTGTTTGGGATAAGCCTTAAGAGATGACTTGTGGCAATGGATTTGTAGTTCTTGGTGGTATTTCATTTAAAGAGGTTAGATAGGGATGAGGTTCTAATAGTGAACTTGGTGGAGTAGAGAAGGTTAAGGCTCTAGGTGCCAATGGTGAGGTGAGTGGTTCTAGAGTAAGGGTTTTTTGGATGGTGGTTGATGGTGGAAATGTAAGAGCAAGGCTAGTGTTCAAAAAATGGTTGCATGTAGGTTGTGTTGTTGTTATGAGAGTTGAGAAGGCATGGGTTTGGCTGGTTTTGGATGGGTGAGCTTTCATTGGAAGAGATGTCAATGAAATCGGTTCGTGGCATTTTCTTTGGGGGATTTTGGGTTGAGGAGTTAGCACTTGATGCCATGGAGTATGATGATCAAGATAAATGGAATGAAGAAGATGATTTGTAGGTTTTAGTGTATGAGGATAATAAACAAAGATCCCTAAATTAATATTAAAAGGCCATGCAAATCATAAAATGCTTAAACCACTAGATTTTTCCTAAACACAATCATTAGAATGATTTTTAGGTCAAACAAGAAAGGTTTAGCTTATGGATTAGATTAAGGCAACTACAACTAACATATTTGTGAGCTTAGTTAAAAATTCTAACACCTAAAAAACGAGGAAAAACCTTCTATAGAACCGGCATTGCCGGTTCCTTTGGTTCCAATGGAATTGGCTTGCTGCAAATGGAACCGTCTGCACTAGCCTTGGTTCTAATTTTTTTTAAAGTATACTACTAGTGATCTAATGCAATTCCTAAAGCTTGTTTTCCTTATGAGCTGCAACTTCTAGATAGATCTAATAGGTTTACGAAGACAAAGAAGAAATGCAGGTGACCTATGATTATTGTTTTGGCCAAACGCCCCTTTAAAACAATTAAGAGAATAAATCACAAAAGGTTAGTCATACCGATAAACCATCAAAGATCATAATTCTACATTTAAATTGTCTAGAACACAAGCCCCTAACATAGAACACAATTCATGACTTTACATGATTCAAATTGTCTTAGTAACAAACATAAACACTTAGCCTAAATAGCACACCCTACTTCTTCTTGCATAGATAATGGAATAGGCACTTAAACATCCCTTTAGTTTGCTTGAATTCTGGGGACTCTCCTCCTTCGATGGGTGGAAGTTGGTTCATGTAGGGAATGGGGTCAAGAGTGTAGTTGTCCACGGGATCATTCTCCACATTTTGATGAGGAGTAGGGGAAGGTGAATCAGATGACTTGGTGTCAGGAGGAGTTAGAGTTGGGAGACGAGGCCTTTTACCCTTATCCTTGAATCGGTAAACTCTTTTCTCGGAGAGAGGGATTATCACATGATCCACGAGATAGAGTTCATTTGAGAATGTGTACGGATGATTGGTACGAACGTGTTTAAAGAGTCAGGTGAGAAGCATTCTTGTAGGAAGTGTCATATTTTTTGTCGGCATTTTGGTCACACTACTATTCATGGCAATGTAATGTAGGCCGATGGGTTTAAAAGGTTTCTTAGTAGCGATGCATAGTTGAGCATGTAACAAAGGCAAGTGTTTGGATGGTCCTTGTTTCCGGTGAGACTAACGACATTTTCACTTAGGATGACTTCCCACTTTTTGAACTCAATTTTCAACTCAGAGACAATCATTTGAAAAGGATCAAGGATGGTATCAACCCCTTTTATTTTTTGAGTCTTTGCTTAAGTTCTTTCATAGAACAAAGCATCAAGGATCAAAGATGGGTCCTCATAAGGAGGAGGATAAATGTCAGGATGAGGGCCAACAACATATTGGAGAGATGAGATGGGCTAATCAGGAGTGTACATACAAACCCCTTGACAAGGAACTCTAAGAATCTGAGCGAATTCTTCAAGAGTAAGAGTTATTTCAAAGTTGTTAATGATGAAGGCAATGGCAATGGTTCCATTTAGATTTCGAATAAGGCGAACACTTTTGTATAATTAAAGCACAAAGATTAGACAAATCTTTTCGTTAATATTGAGAAGGCAATCAAACCCAATATCCGTGAAAGTGGGGCGAAGATTGGGTTGATCATCAAGATAGGTGGGTTCGATAACACGACCCTCATGGAAGAGACGAGATACGAGTGACTTGTAGACCTCTCTTTCATGTCTCGTGAAACCTCCGGTTCGATGTTACATAGGAAAGTTCGTGAGCGGTATCATGATGATCAACATGAATGGATTTCGGCATAATGTTCCTAAACAAAATCAAACGATAAAATAAGGTCAAATTTTTTAAATGGAAATGTCAAAATTTTCTCAAAGAGGGTCTTATAACCCTTCTTCGCGTGAAGACAACAAATCTTTTGTTTTTACGGTTATTGACAATCCCCAAAAAATTGTTTTGCTTTACGTATTTTGACATTGGGTTTTTATGCATGGGTTAATTTTCTAACAAATTAATAAGATGCCTATTGCTACTCCCCCATTGTTTTCTTGGATGCATAATTGTTTTTAAATTTGTTGATGGGAATTGATTAGTAAATAATGAGAGCCCATAAAAGGTGAGATTTTTATAAATTGAGGATTAACTAAAGTGGTTAAACATAATCAAACTTACTTGAGAGGATTTGATCGATTGGAAGACGAAGTTGAAATCGAGAAAATGATGATGGTGGTTATTGTTCGTCAATGGCGGTTTTGGAAGGAGTGTTTTTATTTAAAACAGTGAAAGGATAAAAAGAAGGCGAATATTTTTAGTTCTGTAAGATGTCCGGTTCTGTTCTCAAAAGAGAGTCGGCCTTGATTTTTAAGCCAACCGACTAGAGACTACAACAGAAAATAAATCTAATTTCATTATTGTATATAATTTTTTATTATTCCCCCTTTTTTTTTAAATGTGTACCAGTTTTTTTGGATTGTTAAATTTTTATGACCTTTATTGATATATACATGCCTGATGACAAAAGGAACGAGACATGAGAAATAACGTAATGAAAATTACATATATTTCGTTTCAATATACAATGCGATATAGAGAATGAGAAATACAATGATAATATAAAAAGCTAAAATAAAAAACATGTCTCTATGCGAGAACTTGATCATAAAGTATATGAGCATTATAGGAGCCGATGATATTCGACTAGGGACTGGAGTTAGAATCTCCAATTAGGGTTCCATGAGTTGTTCAGTATTTTGAGTGAGAGGGAAAGTGAGGTGGTTTGATTTTTAAAATGAATGATAGATGAAGGAGGAGAAAGGATTTTTATAATGGAAAGGATGTGCCGTTGGTTTATGGGAAAGGGTGAAGGAGGTTTTGAATTTCAAATGGTTTAGGCTTGATACACAAGATTTAGAGTTGAGACATCATGTCTCGGACGAGGTGGAAATTTGATTTGAGGAAGAAGTCGCAAGAGGATGCTAGTCTTATAAATAACACAATAGAATTAATAGAACACATAGCATATAGTACTTATCCAAATTATTTTCATTAGGTAAAAATATAGATATAGTTACCTAAGAAGAGAAGGGTTAAGAGATTTGTGTACATTTTGGCATTGTGAATTTGCAACACGTGATCATGGTTAATATTTTTTATTTAAAATAATATTTTTTTGAGAAGAATCTAATAGTAATTTTTTTTATATAAATTGATCATATTCAGACCAATCAAAAAGTCTAAAAAGTTTTCGCAAATATAAGCCCGAAAACAATAATTCGGCCCATAAAAAGATTAGGTTCAAGTAAAAGTTTTGGCCAGATCCGCGGTTCCATTACCTGAGCGTTGCCGGTTCTATTAATGAACCGAACGGTTGGAACCGGATTATTTGGGTCAAGTTGAGTTTTAGTCTGGTAGCAGCAGTTTCCATTTTTCTTGATCATTCCTTCAACAAGCTTTTTTTAAAGGAAAATAATATAACATAGTAGATCTTAAAAATATTTGTATTTTTCGAAATTTATTTGATCGGGTTTTTAAAGCTTTTTAAAAGTACAATTACTTTAACGACTTTGTAACTGCTCTGATACAATTGTGAAAAACTAGTAAGGGAGGAGGTTGAATAGTTTTCCTCAATTAAAATTTTAATTAAAATATCTGGTTGCTTATTTTTAGATCTATTTTTGTAACGATGTAAATAAATTATTAAGTTAGCATGACGAATAGTAATAAAGGATATGTGACAGGAATATTTATAGTGGTTCGGCTACAAGATCACCTATCTTGCCCTACTCTACTCCTCGAGTCACCTTACTCTGAGAGTTTCGGAATCAACTAGACACCATGCTCCTTTAACTGGCGAAGAGAAGCCTCAAACGTCACTTTACATCCTTTTAACGGTACTAAGCTACATAACGGTGGAAAAAAATTTTTTTTTTTCTTTCATTCGGTAGAATTCACCACCAACACCTTTTTACCCTTTACATAATATCAAGGTATAACTTATGTTCCAACAAGTAGGAACATGATACCTTTACAACTATTTGCCTCTATAGGTACCAAAGTATTTCACATGATCCACAAACATTCTAACAACCTTTTATTTGATTAAATGATCTCTTATATATGATATAAATCTTGATTGTATATGATGAATGTTGCTTCAAGATCAGTAAGTAGATCTTTGTTATGACTTGAGATGACTCGTCCATAAACATGGCTTGGAGAGTTGATCTCATGTGCTTAACCAGATAGTAGCTTCTCCTATTAGAAATCTAACAAAACACTAAAAACAAAAAAACAATGATTATAGATCAGTTGGTATATGAACAAAGAAGAAGAAAAATATATGAAAATGATCGATAAATAAGTGAGAATGAGCTGGTATTTATAGACTCTAGTTTTACTGTTCACTGGTTTTGCCGATTCGGTTTGAGGAACATAACCGGCTCGTTATCGAACAGAACCGGCGTACAGTAATTAAATCTGAATTTTGATTTACAAGATCTTAAGAGATCATGTGTGATCTTAGGAGATCATGTTCAGATTTGGTAAGAAAGATATGTTAACTAAGATGTAACTATGTTAGAAGATTTTAATGTAAAGTGTACATTTTTATTATAAAAAGTAGTTTATGGTTTTGACTGTAAGAGTTATGATATGAAGGATGGTTTGATGAATACACGAGTTAGATAAGCTATTGGTTTAAAAATAATGAATTTCATTTCTACTTTCGACAAGTTTATGTTTTGTTATTAACAAAACAAAGATAGATAGTAAAATATAAATAACGTTTTCATTGTTTATTTATATTAACAGAACGAATGCACCAAAACCTTTAAAAGTTCGCAACACACAACGAATCTGAACAGATCAATGCAAGAAACAAAAAAATTAGCGGATATTGTGAATACCGATTAGAATGTTAGGGATTCAAAAAAATCGCCTAGGGAGAGGTTATTCAACACACTTTCCTTCTAACGGTTAATGATGGCTTTTATTATAATCACGGTTTGTTGAGACATCTTTAGTCTCTCACGGTACTTTCATGTATATTTGAAGATTCAATTCGATATATCTACTCGTATCACTTTGGCAACATGAAAAAAAATGAAAAAAAACATTTGTTTCCATCTCTTTTCAGCTTATATCATACGCCACTGAGAATGTGGCGAAGCTTGACATATTTTTGTGAGAGGGCCAACAGAGTAATTTGCGTATTGTTGGAAGGACAAAGATTAAAATTTATATTTTTACCATGTAAAAATGAAAATGTAAACAAAAAAAATCATACTAAGTAAGATAAACCTTTTTTTTATAACGAGTAGTTTTAGTGACAAAACAATTTCATAAATCTTTCTTATTTCACTAATTTAAGTACTCGTGCAAAACGACGGTATATAACACTAAATTATTATACTTATGAACTTGTGTTTTGGTGTAACCCTTGATGCAACACTTACGAGTTCAATCTGTAGATATTGCGAGAAAAAAATACATAATTGTGTACAAATTGGAAACCAAAAGTTAACTTAAAAAATCCCCCCCTCGTCCCCTCTTTGGCGATTTGGTTTGCCAAAAATACCCTAAATCAACTTTTTTTTTCTGAAAACCTTACTGCCATGATTATGTATTCAGTTGTAATTAAATAGGTTTTATTGTTACTCTTAATCACCTAATTCCATTGTGTAGTTAGGGATTTTTTTAACACACTAGGGGTCTTTAAATCGTTTTGTTTTTTGTTTTCTTTTCATAATCATTGGTTGGGGTTGTGTCCCAGATTGATCGTTCTAATTTATCTGTGGATTCGTTTGTGTGGAGCTGTGATTAGTATGTCCCTAAGTTGACTTTTTTAGTTAGTTTCGTGATTCTTTTTATTCTCCTTGTTGTTGTGTGTGCCGATCTATGTTTAAATCTTTTCTTAGGGTTTAAATCTTCATTATGGTTTAGCCATTTTGGCTAGTTTGTTTGCTTTAATTGTTCATCTATTTAGACGTGTTTATGGGATTGTGTTGGTGGTCTTATTCGTATAAGGGTATTTTGGAAGTGATTGGATTACTACTTACTAGTTTTGCGTATGGTTAATTTGTGTCGGGTATGAAACGAAGGTTTTTTAGTCCGAAAACTAGTGTTGGGGGGGGGGAGGTGTAAAGGAAAAACAAGCTTGTTCTTGTGTTATTTTTAGTTCGAATATAGGTGAAGCTACAAGAGTTCCTAATGTGGTGAAGAATTCTGATCATAATGTATAATCTTTTACAAATTTCGGCTCGTACAAACTAGGTGATAATAGTGGCAATTTGTTTGAAGATGGGGCTGATATGGAAATGAATACAAGTGATGGGGATGTTAGAACATCAACTCCTGGTATGGATGATATTATAAATAATACTAAGGTGGGACCGGTTTGGTTTGCAACAATATTGAAAGGTGATACGAGTCGAAAATCTGTTAATTTTCGTACCTTGGTTACTCCGGCTGGTAATGGTGCGGATGTGGTTGTTTTAAAGGAATTAGTTTCTTTTGTGAATGAACGGCTTAGAAATACTTTGTACGATTTTTTTGGGAAAACGTGTGGCGTATCTAGTTGTTGAGAACTACATTACTAATACTTGGAGGAAAATTTGCCTTTACATTTTCTTCATGTTTTGATCTAGCGACGTGATGGAATCTATGTTGGAGAATGTTTTGTTGTTAATTCGTAGTGTGTCATTGATTCTAAAAAATTGGACACCGAATGCAAAGATTATGATGTACGACGTGTGTAATATCCCTGTTTGGGTAAAGTTCTATGATATTCTCATTACCGTATTTACAAAAGATGGTTTGATTGCTATTGCTACCAAACTCACCAAAACTCTGATGTTAGATTCTTATACAGTCGCGATGTGCACGTACTCGTGGGGTAAGGATAGTTGTACTAGAGCCATGGTTGAGCTTCAAGATGATGTTGAGTTAAAAGATACCATTGTGGTTACTGTACTTAAATTTGTGGGTGACGGGTATACTGTGAGAACTATTCGTGTTGAGTACAAGTGGACACATCCTAAATGTTTAAGTTGCAAGGTTTTTGGTCATGTCTTGGATGAATGTCTTAAGAAATCCGTCTCAGATGTGTTGAAGAGCTTGAAGAATCCTAGACAAGCGGTTAGAGGAGTCAAGGTTGGTCCGAATGTGGGGTTTAAGCATTCGAAACAAGTTTATCAACCTTTCTCTAAGATGAATAATGCTAGCACAAATGGTAAAAAGAAGCAACCTGAATTGTATAGACAAGAGGTAAGTAATTCAAACACATTCGACGTGCTTAATTCGGTTGAGAACGATTACGACCTAGGTACGAATTGGGGAATGCAAAGTTGTCTGAGAAGGGGGCCGATACTGGCGTGGTTTCTTTTACTCACGGGTCTTCACCTGTGGCATATGGTAGTCTAAATACTGCCCCTTTAGTAGAAAGGAATAATAATTTCAAAAGCAAATGTTGGATGGGAACCTTATGCTTGTGGATGATGATGAGAAGCTGCTAAATAAGGTTGATTCTGATGCGGTTAATTCAGATAGTGAAAGTTATGTAAAAGTGGCTTACGATGAGATTGCTCAATTCATGGCTAGCAGAGGTGCAAATGATGCAAGCTTATATGAAAACGAAGATTATGACATCTATGATAATTATGATATTGAAGGTTGAACGAAACTAGAATTGACATTATGTTATACTAGCATGGTATCCACGCGTTGCAGCGGCAGGTACCCTGTAATTAAAGTTTAGACGCAAAAAAAACGAACTGATTAACCGGAGAATAAAAGATGATCCCAGTTCGACCCGATTCACCTGTTTTTACCAGTTTCGACCGGTCATCTTCGTTTTATTTTCGGACGGATTTTATTGGCTAGCCAAACCGGTGGCGACTCTGATTTCTGGTTGAACCCGTTGGTCCGGTTCAGTTTTCAAAATCATATGTATCATCAACTTGTTAGCATATAAATTGTTTTAAGCTTTGTATGTTTTATTAGCTTGTACAATGTGTATAATAACATGTATTTTTCATTTTAAGGGTGTTTTAAAAGTAACATTAATTAGTGTATTTAATTAGTTTATACTTGTAACATATGCGTGAAGGAATAAATGTTGTACATTTTGCTTTAATATATGTAATTTTCATTTTAGGGTTGTTTTAAAAATAACATTAATTAGTATATTTAATTAGTTTATACTTGTAACATATGCATGGAGGAATAAATGTTGTACATTGTGCTTTAATATTTGTATTTGTTAGATAGTTGATTTTGTGATGAAATGTTGCATTTAAGGATTGTACATTATGCTTTATAACTTGAATTACTTAATTTTTTAGGGCATTAAATGAAGAGAGAATATCTAATTTGCTTTATATGTAGTATAGCTGTATAGATGATGGATATTAATCTTCATGGGCGTAGTAGAAGATACTTTTTGTTTGGTGTCTTAATGAGTCAAATATAAGCTAGTGTTTATGTGATCTTTTCTTTTGGTAGAAGTAGTTTTATTTTGTGATGTATGCTTTACCGCCTATGTAATGAGCTGAGATATGAGATTCGCTCACATCCTATATACTTATCTGTTTTTTTGAAGTAATATATTTATCAGATGAAAATCCTTAAAAAATAAAATTTGCAAGCATTATAGAAAAACCAATAAGATAATCGAAGAGGTTGAAGATGGGAGTATAAAAAGAGTTAGATACCCTCACGTGAAATGCATATAAGATGTAAGAATTTAGGACTAACTATGAGGGAAGGGAGTGGTCGTGCCATGGGTTTGTGCCAAGCTATGGCGCGAGATTGAGCCATGGCGCACCACTCCGTGGTTCGTGCCAAGGTCTCTCGCGCAGTGGCTAACAGCCCACGCAAAATAAATTTTTTTTTTTTGAAAAAGTATCCGTTGGGGGGAGCGGGTTTTTGAAAAAAATACCCCTAAAACCCTATTTTTATCCCTTTAAAATCCTATAAATACCCCCTTTATATTTTATAACTTCACACACAATTTCTATATATATTCTACATCAATTTTCTACATTTTTCTTTGAGAAATATGATTCCAAATAAATCTCAACGATTCGACACAACCAAACACATACGATCATTATGATGCTGTTCTTTCAACCCGACTATGGATCGTTTATGCGAGATTATGAGTCGTATCAAACATATATGAGTTTATGTGAGCAAGAAGTCGGCCGGGTTCGAGTTCGGTCCAATTAGGAGGAGGAGATAATATTCGTGACACGAGAGAGGCGGAAAGAAATGTAATCGACGACTATTTTGGCGACGACAAGTACGAGCCTAAATATCCGGAAGAAACGTTTAGGCGAATGTATCGTATGAGCTCTACACTTTTTAATAAAATAGTCAACGATATCTTAAGTTATAATGTTCAGCCTATTCCCGAGTACTTTACTTATTTTAGCTCACGGCTCGATGCGACCGGTCGTAAGAATATTTGTCCTATTTTAAAGTGCACATCCGCCATACGCCAACTGGCGTACGGCACTGCACCTGATGCATTTGATGAGTATTTGTAAATTGCTGAACGTACTTCACGAGAATGTTATAACTTTACTAAATGCATTCACGTTTTATATAATCATAAGTTTTTAAGACCAAGTGCAACTGATATTGAAAAAACATATAAATTACACGAACAGGAGTATTGATTGTATGCATTGGGATTGGAAAAACTGCCCAAAGTCATTACATGGGCAGTTCAAAAGAAGGGATCATAAATACCTAACTCTTATGTTAGAAGCTGTTGCGGATCAAAGATTGTGGATTTGACATGCATATTTTGGGGTTCCTGAGGCGAATAATGATTTAAATGTGTTATATGGTTCCCCATTATTTGATGATGAAATTGCTGATATAGCTCCAGAATGTCCGTTTATAGTAAACAGGCATACATATAGGAAAGGTTACTATTTAGCCGACGGTATTTATCCAGCATGGTCTACGTTTGTCAAAACGTTTTCTGTTGCAAGGGATGAAAAAACCTTGAAGTTTAAGAGAGTTCAAGAAGCTGCAAGAAAAGATATTGAACGAACATTCGGAGTCCTACAAGGTCGTTGGGGTATTATACAACAAACCCGCGCGTGCAATGCAAATCAACACCCTCAAGAGAATCATGTATTGTTGTATAATTTTACATAACATGATATTGGAAGACGAGAGATTTGAAGTTAACTTGAGAGATGTGTTCGTGAATCCAGCACCGAACATTGTTAGAGACTGGGTCGAAAGATGTGACTTACATGTTAGGAAGACAAAAGAACTACGCGATAGGAAAACACACACCGATCTTCGACAAGACCTTATGGAGCATATATGGAATAATGATGATGAGTAGTTTGTGTTTTTATTTATGTAATGTTTAATTTTATGTAATGTTTAATTTTATGTAATGTTTAAGTTTTATGTAATGTTTAAGTTTTAATGTATTGTTTTTTTAATGTAATGTTTTTAATTTCAATGAATTTGATTTTTAGTTATATAAATAAGTGTATTTTAAATAAATATGAAAATAATAATAATAATAAAAAAATGCTATGGCACCAGAATTTTGATGTCAAACCAATGCCACTGAATTCTGGTGCCATAGCATTTCTGGTGCCGAACTCTTTTTTGCTGACGTGGCACCACTTTTTGAGTTTGGCACCAAAAGTTTGGCACCACCACTCCCAGTGCTCTAAGGGTGACCCAACTAGACCCAACCCTTGAAAATATTTACCCAACTAAACCCAAACCCATCTAGATCCAAATCCATGTAGACCCATCCTCCTAAAAGACCCGTCTAGACCCAAACCCATCTAAGACCCATGACCCAACCCAACCATTTTGCCACCTCTACAAGAAACCCGTAACGCCTTTTGAACCACCGACCCGTGGTTTTTCTAACCGGTTACAAAATTTCTACTTTCTAACCGGTTGTTCGAATTTTTTTTCCTCATAAGCTGGTAAAATAAGCCAATCCAAATACACCTTAAACTAAAACAAACACTAAGGGGGTGTTTGGTTCATTATATTTGAGTGGTTTTAGAGGGGTTTAATGCCATACCCCGACAATGGCGGAAACTCGAGAATGCAACATAATGATCAATCATAACACAATATACAAAATAGAGAAAACTACATTGCATAAACTCCAAGTGCTATGAAGACCATCAACCTTGAACAAACTCAAGTGATGTCCCAAATCGCAACTAA
>BQNB010092058.1:4204-26711 GCA_026074375.1 Tanacetum coccineum | reverse complement strand
GGTAGGAGTTCACATTGTAAAGTGTGAGTGTGTGTGTGGTTCCTTTTTCTCTATTAAACCACACACATACACAAACACTTCTCTCTCTTCTTTTTTCTATCTCTTCTCTTTTCTCTCTAATAATATGGATACTTTTCTTTTTCATTTTACCAAGCCTCCGGATCATTGTTCAAAGGGTGAATCTATACTAACAGTTATATCACCACCTAATAGTTTTTGTTTAATTTATTAAAGTTGAAATAATATTTAAGTCATGCTTGATATTTAATGTCCAAGTATATGTGTCCGTAAAAATATTACATTTGTCCAATAATTGATTATTTGTTAATAACACTTGATTTAATATTTTTATTATTTATATAATGATTTTATATAAATAGTTTAATCATTTTGTAAAATAATATTTATAAAATGTCACAATATATAGTTCAAGTGTTTTATAAAATAATATTTATAAAGTTTTAAACCGCGTATAAATATTATACAAGTAATGCTAAAATACTTCCTAAAGTTTTTATAGTTCAAGTGAACCAACACTATTCATGTAAGGAAAAAAATGCAAAAAAATTTATATAAAAATTATCTAGTTTATTTGATGTCTAGTTAACAATTTATACACTTCCAAGTCTCGAAAACTTGATTAATCGGACCCAAAGCCCTTAAAAACACCGATTTTAAAGTTCACAGTTTCTCGCATTTTTTCACAGCTTTATAAAAGCTGTGAAAATAATATATAGTTTTGAAATCTTTAAAAATTCATAACTTTCTCGTTTTAACTCCGTTTTGCGCGTTCTTTATATCTACGGTTTCGTAATGAGATGATCTATCAAAATACTATGCCCTATATAAAAATCTGTACAACAGCAGTTTATATAAATTGTTATATATAAAAATACTTTTTATATAGTTAATTATCGAAATCTCGTAAAATTCATATCTTCTTCGTTTTACATCCGTTTTTCGAGTTCTTTATATGCACGGAATCGTCTTGAAACATACTATTTTAATATCAGGTCTAAACTTTGCATAAAAATTCATGTCTTTATAGAATATACATTCTATTAGGATTATATATTTATAAAACTTCTTTTATAAACTTTTAACATGTTTTAATTATTACAAGTCCTCTAAAATCACTAATACAACAATTAATTCAATAATTAATTATATAATTTATCCAATACTTGTAATGTACCAAATAAAATATGTTCTTGCATTATAACATATTTTAAACTTCTTTTGACCATGAATATGTATGTTCTTGATTTTGTATAAACTTTATAAAATAATAACTAAATGGTGATTTAACAATATAATAAATATGTATGTATAAAAATAATTGAAATGAAAGTATGAGTTGTGATTATAAACCTTGTATGAATGAAAGTAGAAGTGAACACAATTCAAACCCTAATCTTCAACCCAAAATCCTTATATAAAAACCTTAATTTCTTCTTGAAAACCCTAACTTTCTTTCTTGATAAACCTTTGATTTCAACATTTACTTGTAAACACCTTAGATATCAACCCTAAACATACTTGTAATCTTGTAGAATTGAAAACTATGAAATGTTTTGTGTGCAAATTTTGGGCCGTAGGTTTTGGTTGTTAAATGAGAGAGTTTTATTGATTTTTCTAGTTGTAAATTTTATGTAATGAAAGTCTTGCAAATAGAAGCCTTTATATAGCCAAAATATATTAGAAAACCATTTAACAAAACCATGGTAGTGGTGTTTGGAATGACTAGCATGGGGAAGGAGTGGTTTTGTATAAGAAATGCATGGTATAAGTCCTTATGTGTAAGAGAGTTGCTAGGAGTTTGCTTGTATGGTTATTTAAGCACATGTGTTTCTAGAAGGATGTTGTAGATATTATTTCTTATGTTTTATGTCTTGTAAAACCGGCCCTATAATGTATTAGTGTAGAAATGATTTAATTTTTGGGCATTGGATATAATTATGGGTATTTGATTGAGTGTAGATAGGTAGAATGGTTTTCATTTATGCAAAAATGTTCCAAAGTGCGAAACGTAAACGTTTTACGTAACGTATAAAAATAAAATATGAAAAATTAATTATTATTTTTGTAAAAATAATATAACACTTGTTTGACGTAAACTTTTATTTGTTTGATAACAATTTATGTTGATTGATGATTTTTAGTTTATGCGATTTAACTAAATGGTTGAAATTAAAAGTAAACGCGTAAAAGTTGAAATAAATAATTGAATATTTATTGACGTAAAATGACGCGAAATTACGAATTGTTACAGTTATAGCATGGATAATGCCATTATACGCCTCGTGTTTAATGTTTATAACATTGGTGAGTCGTTTTTTAAGAGCTTTAGTTGCTATTTTGATGGCTTGCATTAGAAAGTTGTTTTTGCTTCTTTCTTTGATAGTATAAGAATGGTTTTGTCATTCTTACTTAGTGGATTAGGTCAGTAGCTTTTTCAAGCTTGTTCATGAGTTTGGTTTTGTCAATCTCATGTCGTTGCCCATGTAACGGGCTAAGGTGTAGGACTTCACCTACACCTTTTGTACTTAAATGCTTTTTGGTGTAATACATTTATCGGGGAAACCCTTTACCTAAAAAAACAGACTTTAATTTAAGTCTGATTAGAATGTGTTCGTCGTTAATGTGAATCTGAAGAAGTATTTTGAAGAGATGTAGTTACTTGGTTTATTACAATAACCTAACTATATTTGTTTTCATTGCAAGAAGGATACAATGAAAAGTATGGTGCCGATGACGCTCTTGATGCTCAGTCTGGGAATGGTGCTAAAACATTCCCCAAATGAATTGATCATGTGGGATCAAAGAATGGGACAACTTATGGAGTTGGAGATGTTGATGGATATGTTCGGCAACCAAATATCGAAGAGCCATCTACCAATAATATTCCTAATGTAGACATTGTCCAACTCCTAGATATGGTTAAAGTACAACGGCTTAACCAGAACCTTATGAAGACCGAGCTCAACAACTTAAAAATGCATAGGAAGTACAATTAAACAAATTAGATCTAGTTGTAAAAGCTCAATCATCAAGCAAAAAGCGATTAAGAAAATATGTTGCCCAAGAAGTTAGAAAGGTAGTTGCTAACGAAGTGGGAAAAGTATTTGATGAAGAAGTGGGGAAGGCAACTCAACAAATTATAGATGCGATTCGAATTCGACTCGTTTGAAATGTGAGCAAGGTAATGGATTCTTTAGTTTACACCATATGAAATAGACCTGGAGTTGGAAACTATCAATGATCCTGGAGTAGGTTCTCTCAGATTTCTATATTTCTTTTAGTTTTAATAAATTCCCTGTAGTGGCAATGTTTGTAACCTGGAGTTGCAATCTTTGTAACCTGCACAATTATGAATTCCCTATAGATCTCTATATTCTAATGTTTGTAACGTGGAAATTGTAGTTTAGAGGCTTCTTTAATATCATATTTTTCTTTATTCTAATGAATTGCCTTGACGTCTACTTTAGATATGAACATGAATAAATAGTGATGTAGAAGAACATGAATAAATAGTGACGTTGATCATATTAACAGTGTGAGCTAGGAATAGCGATTAAAATAGCGATATAGAATAAGTAAGTCGCTAATTTGGCGTCGTAAATAGCGACTCGGAATAACAAGAAGTCGCTCATTTGGCGTCGTATATAGCGACTCGGAATAACAACGCCGCTAAATATCGACATAGCTAATGATGCAAGTAGCGACATGGCACATAAATAGCGATTTAAGTAGCCACATATGAAAATTTGTCGCTATATAAATGGCGACGTATGGGTAAATATCGCTAGAGACATCGCAATCTTTTGCGACGTATATTTACATGTCACAAAATTCTGCGACTCAATTTTAGATACATCTTTTTTATGACGCTAAGCTCCTTGCTAGCATTAAATGCATCGCTAAACATGTCACTAAACAAGTCGCTAATACTCTCTTTTCTTGTAGTGAATGGAATGCTCCAAGAACTTCGTTCGCTTGGGGTCAAAGGTACGTTGCTCATAAAAATCACAACTTTTACGTTCTTGGCAGCTTGTTACTCTAAATAACTTATTTCAACTCTATGTAGCGGATGATATTGATTTAAGTCCTCAAGATACATGACTTTACATAAATGGGTCAGAATTGCCACATCTAGTGGATGTTTCTCTTGATCTCCCATGAAATTTGCAACTTTTCTCTTCTCAACAATTAAGTATTGCTTTTTGTAGTGGTTGTAAACAAATAATATCACTTTGGCTCTACAACTAAGTCACTATTAAAGCGAACATTAGACATTTTACAAGTAGTTAAACACTTGTCTGTCTCAAGTAGTTTGACCGGACATTTTTTGCCCTATCTTCTCTATGAAATTTGTAACTATTATAAGATTACAAGACATTATATAAAAAAACAAATGAAACCCTTAAGTTATAGACGGACTCAATCAATAGTCAAGATTTAGGCTTTTTAAACTATAATTTAAATGTTACTAGTTATGGGACCATAGGGCACAAGATATGACTCATATCAAATGCCTCATATCAAGCTCTATTCTTATTGATTTTCTTCCCTACAAAGCCGTATGTAAAAACCCACACACGTTTTTGTATATTATTGAATTTGTTCTATGTTGTTTGATCCATAACCACAGCTCCATTGTTCCTCAGCCCAACTGCCAACAGACCGACTTTCTAAGTTCATTAACTGAAAATACCACTTTTGTATCAAGGTCCCATTTCTACCCATCACCTTGTAACGACGTGAATTTACACATAATTTATTCTAAATATAACCAAAGCAACAATACAAGAATTTCATCCTTTAGCGACGGGTTTTGTGACGGAACTAGCAACAGAATTTATACTTGCGTCAAATATTGCGATGGTTAGTCGGGACTTGTTGTGTTCAAAATCTTCGCGATTCTGTGTCTCTTCTGAAACTAGTGCAGAAAATAGCGGACAGATATTGGTCATTCCCTATTGGTTGCGAAGTCTAGTGTCTACACTAGTCCCTTGCAGTTCATTTCCGTGGCAGTTCGACCAAAGTCCATCTTCGTCGCAATTTTAGTCACTAACTATTTCGCCTTTTCTCATTAGACGTCGCAAATTCCATCTCACGATGTCGCAAAATATCAAACCATTGACATGAGAATATGCTCTATATCGCGTAGCAATTTTCTATATTCTCATTCGAGCCAAACTATTAATGTTTATATACAAGGCTGTCAAGATCGCGATCCCACCTGGGATCGTTTTTATCTTTGCAAGATCGAGATCGTAAGATCGGATCGAGATCGTAAGATCCTACCAATTTATCATGTTCTGTAAGCAACGGATAAACGAGTCAAACTGTTTTTATTTCTACTCTTCATAAATAATATAAATTTATATAATATCCTTGAAAATATCAAAAGTTCAAATTTAAATACCAAAGTTAAAAGTAAACACAAAAAGTCAAATTTCAATCGTTCACAATTCACGAGTTCTTGCGGAATAAAATTAATAACATGCGTAATAAACGTTCCAAAACATGTCTTCACTAGTATCACTACAATTAAAGCTATCTTGAATTAAAACTTAAAGGTTAATAGTTAAAAACTATGAAAAAATAAAAGAAACAAACAACAGTTTACTGTAAGAAATTTTTTGTTAAGGTAACTGAACATGAGAAAAAGAACCTAATTGTTTCTTGTATTTTCAATTTGGGAATGTAGATAATTAGGTTTATTGATTAGAATATTAGGATTGAAGTCAATATTGTTCTGAGATCAGCGGACTCGTTGTTCTTTTTAGGGCTAAAAAAAGTAATGGGTAGTATGTACTGTCAGCCACATATGTTAATACTTGCTAAATTTGGCTATTATGTAGAGACACCGCGGATCCTACGATATTACGCGCGAAGTTTTACGATCCTACTTGACGATTCCTACCTCTGATGCGATCCTACACCGATCCTACACGATTTTATCAGGTGGACACGTAAGATCGTACGATCATACGTGTAAACTCGCGAGTTTGACATCCTTGTTTATATATATGGAACATAAATTATTAAACAACTTATATATTGCATCAAACAATAACCACTTGCAATATTATATATATATATACTAAAGATCATTTTGTCTTCCTCTCACTAATGCTACAGTAAACTTAAACAACTATTATTCTTCTAATCAATTTAGAAATAAACATAATGGAGTCCTTTTGTATAAAGTTTGTATTTTATTCTCAAATTTTATCACAATTGGTAGTTAACGGGGACTGCTTTTTAATATGATCCATAGTTAGTGGGGATATACATTCCATGATAATAATACTAGTATGAGTCACACTAGTTGTCTTATGTTTAATCTAAAATAGAAAATTCGTAGTCCCTAGAATCATTTCACTCGGTTTCTATCTCAACTCTTCTCTAAAAATACGTCACTCATAGTTCTATCACTAAAAATCCGTCCAGCATGCATCTGCACGAAACGCTCTCCGAACAACCTAATATTTTTTAACACCACAAATCATACAACCGTCGTGTGTTTTGGGTTATACGGCGAAGCTACAAGTTTTTCGTTACGGTGCCTCGCTCTGGTGTGCCTCATATCTGTTGATTTGTTGAAGGTAAGTCTGAAGATATCCTTTTTTAGTTTATAAATTGAGGTTTACTTATTTGCTGATTTAAAATGAATTAAGGCTTATTATATGACTTTTAATAATAATTACCCTTATTTGAACGTTTGAAACTTTTTTATTCTAGGTTTCGATTTTTGATGTTGTTGGAGGTTGATGAGGTAGCGTGGAAAGGGCTGAATTGTTGGGGTCTAATTATGTTGATGGTTTTTAATAGGTTTTTGGTTACTTAATAGTTCTGAGGTAAATATAAAGTATGTTAATTTTTATGTTCTGAGTATAAGCTATTTTTCAATAAGCAGTTTTAATTCTGCTAGAATGAACGATACGGTCATATGCAATATGAATATTAGGTTATATTGTACTCAATGATTATATTATATTGATAAATGCTTAATTAACAACAATGATCACATGATTATTTACAATATCTATGATAAAATGTCCTCAGCTTTGAAATAATTTTGTGACTAATCTTGATCGTTATATGATGTCCCTCTCCTTTCGTAAAATAAAATGCAGGTTGGAGGCAAATACCAACCGGAAGCGGCAATCGTTAATTAGTTTGGTCCAGGTACTATTTTAACGCTAATCCAAGATATATCTGTCAACTTTCCCACTCTAAAATATTATATTAATGGATAATAATTGACTCCTTATTAAGAGCAAAGCGGTTTCTGTTTGGATACAGTTAAGAATTGTCCAACTCAATGGTTAATGTAAGGAACTTAGGATACAATTATCTGGCGGCGCAGAAACATGTGACAAGGAAATGACAATGGAAAGTAAAGAACTCTGCTGCTACAAAAAAAACCATGAAAACATGATTAATAAAGAGGTTAGTTTTTTTAAAACGCTTGATCATGTAGATTTACTTAATAAATTATTTAGTGTTGGGAATTAAGCCTTATTTACTGACTTTTTCGAGTTATTAGCTATGTCATATTTGAATTTATTAGTCATGCTAATAAACTGACAAGTTGAAAGTATGACTCATTTGCTTTATTATGCGGTGTTTGTAGGCCGCAAAAAAAATGCCTTATTAAACTTCTACACTTTTTTTCCTCTTCCATAGCTTAAAAAGAAGATCATAAAACTTTTAATGGCCTTATTAGCTACGGAAGTGCAACAAATGGTATTAATTACCTTTTCATTCATATATCAATTTTTATTTTTATGCATAAAAATTTAATCTTTAAAAACAATTTACGTTTGTACAAGCATTAGATAAATGAATGAGAATAGGTTGTGTCGTTTTTTAGTTATAAATATGTTATCTGTAACTTTTATTGCACATAACAAGCAATCCTTGAAATATATAAAAACACTTTTAATGCAGGGCCGAGACAAGCTTTTGAAATGGTTGGGTTTGTGTGATGAAATGGGTGCTGAATCGGGTGGGTTTGGGGGTTGAAATCGGGCCGTTTGGGTGCTGAAATGATGACTGAAACAGGTGGGTTTGGGTGCTGAAATGGGTATGTCTGGATGCTAAAATGGGGCTGAAATGGGTGTGTTTGGGGGCTGAAATGGGTGGGTTTGGGGGCTGAAATGAATGGGTTTAGGGCGATTTGACTATGTTTGTCTTTTTTCATGGTGGACTGATAAAGTGTAACTATAGGGAGGTATGTATTGGTTATTTCACTCGCTACCAGCACAGGAAGGAGGATGCTGCGAAAGCCGTTTCTGATACGAATCTACGTATTGTCTCAGATGGTATATCTTTATGTGTATATGCGTCTATGTTTCTAGCATGCATACACTGAGTTACGTTACGAGCTTCTAAATAAAAGCCAATGAGCATAAAAAAAACGACGTTTATTTGATACGCTTAAAAGCTCTTAGGATCTATATAAGTCCATAACTCCAGAAAATAAGCTAATACAAACAACACGCTTTGATACAATTATTGGAAGGCTTAATTTGATTCCTTGCCTTTCATTAGTAAATCAATAAGTTTATAATTTCACAGGCATTCTTCTAGATTAGTGTCTAATGGGACTAGCTTTACATGGGACTATACAAATTATTTAAAAAACACATTTATGAACATATCAATGATAACAATATGTTTGTTAGTTTTTTTTTTAGATTGTTTATGCAATCTCTTATTTAAAACTTTTTAGCTATGCGTTGCTTCCTGAAACATTAAAAAGGTTGTCATTTTATGGCAGGTGGGAGATATAACCAAAACGGATCCAAATACTGATCTTCGAGCCCCACAACTCCTATTGCTGTCCCTAAGCACACACAGGAACCACTAGAGTTGGTAATCAATTTTCTTTTCTTCTTGGACATTCTATCGTAATGTAACATTTATGAGCCAAAGTTTCAGAAAACTATATGCCTTCTACTTGATTTTGAAAATGGATTGATTGCTGTAATGATCAGTTAAGACCGAATGTTGTTGATACACCTTTTAATGCTTATACAATTGTGTTATCTAGGCTGCAAAACTATGTCAATGTCCCTTAGATAATTTGAGTAAGACAAATTATGTAATTTATTTGCTTTATAAAGTTTAAAGTTAATTTAAGAATGTGAATGATATGGTTTTTAAATGTTTTGTTCTTGAGGTGTTCTGTTCTTAAGGACTCTATATAGGGAAATTAAAAATATTGTGTTATGAAACCCTTTTTGATGCTTAAAGGTGCAAACATGTTGGACTATGATTTTGGTTAGAAAAATTCTTTACGTTTTTGACTGTCTGTTTGTTGCCATAGAAACTTGCATGCTCATTGGAGAAGGTTTGGACGTTATCATGATGAGAAACTTCTAAACCCTCATGAGATGCAAGACAGGACTAAACACAAACAGAGGTACTCTATTTTCATTTTCATTTTTTTCTTTTTGATCATTTGATAGCTTTTTTCCCATTTATATGAAATTATAAAGTTATTTGATTGTTATATAGGTTTGATGCAAAGATTTGCGTAGCTGTTCAAACAAGGTTACCATATTGTAACATAGATGATAACCAGTTTGAGGAGCGGGTCGGTTCATTTTTCTCTTATATTATAAAGCACTTTTATGTTCATTGGGATCCAAACATCCCCCTTTACTAGACCATTGGACAATAGGGTGTTTGGGATTGATCAAGTTAAACAAAACTAATTTTATGTATTTTAATCTGAAGCAGTTTTGTTAATAAACTCAACCAAAGTTTTCAATATTTTGCATTGAGGTGTGCAAAACATGTATTTGTTAGGAATTGTTATACATAGTCTTTCTTTGACTCTTTGTATAGAAAACTATTTTGTTTGTTTGATCATTACTCATTACTCCACTTTAATCAGGTTTGACAGTCCTTAAATCAGCCTTAGTATTAGTTCAAAGTTCGGATGTTGAATATTTTGAGGCTGGCCCTGGCGCTAGGATAACCAGAGTCTGCACTTCTTAGCTTATTTTGTAGAGTCTGTGAGGCCATTTCCCACTTGCAAATGTTTATGGTACTTATCCGGGTCTTTCTTTATCTACTCTGACATTTTTTTAATGAACCACTACAATGGACTTCTTAAAGTGTTTGCTTTATTCTTGCCTCATATTTGTAGTATGAAATCTTTGTGTATAGTGTGTTGATGTATTGCTTTTGGGTCCACATATTCTTTACTTGTTGTATTATAGAGTGTATAAGTAATTTTCTGTGTCTCTTTGAACTACGTTGCAGAAAAATAGCGACAAAAAATGACATCCCTAATGGTTTGCGATAGTGTTACACTAGTCCCTTGCAGTCACTATCCGTGGCATGTTCGAACCCAAAAGTCCATCTTCGTCGCAATTTTAGTCACTAACTATTTCGCCTTTTCTCATTAGACGTCGCAAATTCCATCGCACGATGTCGCAAAATATCAAACCATTGACATGAGAATATGCTCTATATCGCGTAGCATTTTTCTATATTCTCATTCGAGCCAAACAATTAATGTTTATATATATGGAACATAAATTATTAAACAACTTATATATTGCATCAAACAAAAACACTTGCAATATTGCATTACAAAACACTTACGAATTTTTTAAACTTAAAAGAAGACACTAAATATTGTACAACTGCTATTAAAAAAACTACCTATTAGGCTAACCGGAGTGGGTAGTAACTCACCGCGTGAGTTCAAAAGCCACTCGTAACTTGCCACTCTACCCAAAACAACTCACGCGTGAGTTTTGGTTTGAGTGGTGAGTCACTCACCATCGCGAGTTTAAAAACTGTGGGCCTGTTCTTTTTGTTTTAATTATTTTATTTGGTTTGTGAGTGTGTGTGGGTATTTAGTGAGGTATATGGTATTTTAATGAAAGGTGGGTTTGTGATGACCACTATGGTTGAATGGTGAGTGTGAGTGAGTTGAAGTAAGAGGAGAGAAAAAGCTAAGGTGGCGCTGAGGTGTATGGTGAGTTTGGTAGCACCACTCCATCCGGCCTTACCATACAATAAGAAGTTATTTGTACAAAACATAACCTTTTAAGCATTAACTTAAATGACTTTTAAGTCGCCATCGAGTAAGTTTTGCGATTTAAGAACTTGATAACTCTTTGGTGTATGTGCTTCCTTGTGTGCCTTTCATGCGTTCTTTCTCCCCTTTTAAAATTTCATTTTCAATTTTTTCCAACACCTCAAGAAACTACCCGGTTTTATGTGTTAAACTTTCTTCCATAAATAGTTGTGGTACGAGGAAAAGAAGAAAACGCATGTGGATAAAGGACCTTTGCCTTAAACACAATTCCTTGTTTATATATATGGAACATAAATTATTAAACAACTTATATATTGCATCAAACAATAACCACTTGCAATATTATATATATATATACTAAAGATCATTTTGTCTTCCTCTCACTAATGCTACAGTAAACTTAAACAACTATTATTTTAATCAATATATAAATAAAATAATGGGTCCTTTGTATAAAAATTAGTATTTTATTCTCAAATTTTATCACACATTGGTGTTTAACGGGGATTTTTTTAATATAGATCATAGTTAGTGGGGATATACATTCATGATAATAAAACACGTATGAGTCATACGTGTCTTATGTTTAATCTCAATAGAAAATTCGATAGTCCCTAGATCATTCTCACACGGTTTCTATCTCAACCTCTCTCTCTAAAAATACCGACACTCATCGTTCTCTCACTAAAAATCCGACCAGCCATGCATCTGCGAAACGTCCTCCGAACAACCTAATTATTTTAACACCACAAATCAACAACCGTCGTGTTTTTGGGTTATCCGGCGAAGCTCCGTTTTCTTTACGGCTGTCCCTCCGCTCCGGTGTGCCTCTATCTGTTGATTTGATGCAGGTAAGTCTGAATATATCCTTTTTTAAGGTTTAATAAATTGAGGTTTACTTATTTGATGATTTAAAATGAATTAAGGCTTAATTATATGACTTTTAATTAATAATACCCTTATATGAAACGTTGAAACTTTTTTATCTCTAGGGTTTCGATTTTGATGTTGTTGGAGGTTGAAGAGTTAGAGTGGAAAGGGGCTGAATTGGTTGCGGGTCTAATTATGTTGATGGTTTTAATAGGTTTTGGTTACTAATAGCCAGAGTAAATAAAAGTTATGTAATGTTTTATGTTTTTGACATAAGCTATTATTTCAAAAGCTTTTTAAAACTGAACTAGTAATACGAACGTCTCATATGCCACAAGAATATAGATATAAATTGTACTCAATGATTATATTATATCTGATAAATGCTTAATTAACAACAATTATCACATGATTATTTTCAATATCTATGATAAAATGTCCTTAGCTTTGAAATAATTTTGTGACTAATCTTGATAGTTATATGATGTCCCTCTCCTTTCGTAAAATAAAATGCAGGTTGGAGGCAAATACCAACCAGAAGCGGCAATCGTTAATTAGTTTGGTCCAGGTACTATTTTGACGCTAATCCAAGATATATCTGTCAACTTTCCCACTCTAAAATATTATATAATTGCGACTAATATTAGACTCCCTTAATAAGAGCAAGGCGGTGTTTGGATATCCGTTTAAGAATTGTCCAACTCAATGGTTAATGTAAGGAACTTAGGATACAATTATCTGGCGGCGCAGAAACGTGTGACAAGGAAATGACAATGGAAAGTAAAGAACTCTGCTGCTACAAAAAAAACCATGAAAACATGATCAATACAGAGGTTAGTTCTTTTTAAAATGCTTGATCATGTAGATTTACTCAATAAATTATAGTGTTTGGATTAAGCTTACTTACATGACTTTTTCGAGTTATAAGCTTATGTCATATTTGAATTTATAAGCTCATGCTAATAAACTGACAAGTTGAAAGTAATGACTCATTAGCTTTATTATGGGCTGTTTGGAGGCGCAAAAAATGCCTTATTAACCTTCTATCACATTTTTCACTTCCATAGCTTAAAAAAGAAGCATCATAAAATTTTAATGGCTTATTAGCTACGGAAGTGCAACAAATGGTATTAATTACCTTTTCATTCATATATCAATTTTTTTGCATAAAAATTTAATCTTTGAAAACAATTTACGTTTGTACAAGCATTAGATAAATGAATGAGAATAGGTTGTGTCGTTTTTTAGTTATAAATATGTTATTTGTAACTTTTATTGCCCATAACAAGCAAGCCTTGAAATATATAAAAGCTCTTTTAATGAAGGGTCGAGACAAGCTTTTGAAATGGTTAGGTTTATGTGATGAAATGGGTGCTGAATCGGGTGAGTTTGGGGGTTGAAATCGGGCCGTTTGGGTGCTGAAATGAGGACTGAAATGGGTGGGTTTGGGTGCTGAAATGGGTATGTCTGGATGCTGAAATAGGGCTGAAATGGGTGTGTTTGGTGGCTGAAATAGGAGGGTTTGGGGGCTGAAATGGATAGGTTTAGGGCGATTTGACTATGTTTGTCTTTTTTCATGGTGGACTGATAAAGTGTAACTATTAGGGCAAGAGTCTGTATTGGTTATTTCACTCGCTCCAGCACAGGAAGGAGGATGCTGCGAAAGCCGTTTCTGCTCGAATCACATATTGTCTCAGATGGTATATCTTCATGTGTATATGCGTCTATGTTTCTAGCATGCATACACTGAGTTACGTTACGAGCTTCTGAATAAAAACCAATGAGCTTCAAAAAAAACCAACGACGTTTATTTGATACGCTTAAAAGCTCTTAGGATCTATATAAGTCCATAACTCCAGAAAATAAGCTAATACAAACAACACGCTTTGATACAATTATTGGAAGGCTTAATTTGATTCCTTGCCTTTCATTAGATAAATCACATAAGTTATATAATTACACAGGATTCTTCTAGATTAGTGCTAATGGACTAGGCTTTACATGGGCCTATACAAATATAAAACACTATATGAAACATATCAACTGATAACAATATGTTTGTAGTTTTTTAGATTGTTTATGCAAACTCTTATTTAAAACTTTTTAGCTTATGCGTTGCTTCCTGAAACATTAAATGGTTGTCCATTTTATGGCAGGGTGGTAGATATAAACCAAACGGATCCAATACTGATCTTCGAGCCCACAACTCCTATTGCTTCCCCTAAGCACCACACAGGAACCACCTAGAGAGGTAATCAGTTTTCTTTTCTTTGGACATTCCAACGTAATGTAACATTTGTAGAGCCAAAGTTTCAGAAACTCTATGCCTTCTAACTTGATTTTGAAAATGGGATTGATTGCCAGTAATGATCAGTTAAGACCGACTGTGTATGATACACTTTTAATGCTTATACAATATGTGCTTATCTAGGCTGCAACAACTATGTCACTGTCCCTTCAGATAATTTGAGTAAGACAATTATCGTACTTTATTTGCTTTATAAAGTTTAAATCTTAATTTAAGAAATGTGATTGATATGGTTTAAATGTTTTGTTCTTGAGGTGTTTGTTCTTAAGACTCTATATAGGGATCTAACAAATATTGTAGTTAGAGAAAACCCTTTTTGATGCTTAAAGGTCAAACATGGACTATGATTTTGGTTAGACAATTCTTTACTTTTTACTGCTTTTGTTTGTAGCCATAGAACTTGCATTGTCATTGGAGAAGTTGACGAATGAGAAACTTCTAAACCCTCATGAGATGCAAGACAGGACTAAACACAAACAGAGGTACTCTGTTTTCATTTTCATTTTTTTCTTTCTGATCATTTGATAGCTTTTTTCCCATTTATATGAAATTATAAAGTAATTTGATTGCTGTATAGGTTTGATGCAAAGATTGCAGTAGCTGATCAAACAAGGTTACCATTTGTAACAGCTGAAAACCAGTTTGAGGCGCGGGTCGGTTTCATTTTTCTTACACATATAAGCACTTTAATGTATGGAATCCAAACACCCCCTTTACTAGACCATGTGACAATAGGGTGTTTGGGATTGATCAGTTAAACAACTAATTTATGTATTTTAAATCTGAAAAGCAGTTTTTTAATAAACTCAACCAAATGTCTTTCAATATTTTTGCATTGAGGTGTGCAAAACATGTATTTGTTAAGAATTGTATACATAGTCTTCTCTTTGACTCTTTTGTATAGAACTATTTTGTTTGTTTGATCATTACTCATTACTCCAATTTTCATATCAGGTTTGACAGTCCTAAATCAGCCTAAGTATTAGTTCAAAGTCTGATGTGGAATCATTTTGAGGCTGGCCTGGCTCGGATAAACCAGAGTCTGCACTTTTTAGCCTTATTTTGTAAAGTCCGTGTAGCCAATTCCACTTGCAACTGTTTATGGTAACTTAATCCCGGGTCTTCTTTATCGTACTCTGACATTTTTTTATGAACCACTATAATGACTTTCTTAAAGTGTATGCCCATCTTCTTGCCTCATATTTGTAGTATGAACTCTTTGTGTATAGTGTGTTGATGTTATTGATTTTGGTCCACATAATTCTTCTACTTTGTTGTATTATTCGAGTGTATAAGTAATTAATATTTTTTGTTTATAAAAAATGTATTCAGTAAATTGTTGTAATGCATGTGACATGAATTGATGTTGAGTATTTTTATTTAGTTGCAGTACTATCAACACTATCATATGCATAACTACTGCAAGAAAGATAGATATACAGTTTATGATAATAACACAGTGGCATGTGTTAAAAGCTTGCTGCAAATGAAAATGGGAAATTGGTATGAATGCATGTGTATAGCGGTAGGCCAATAGGAAAAATCTGAAAAACAAAGAAACCTCTATGAAAAAACACAATTACAAAACCCGCCGCAGCGAAGCGCGGGTTTCCAAAACTGAAACCCGCCGCAGCGAAGCGCGGGTTTCCAAAACTAGTTTTACATACACATATGTTTTGAAATTTTTAATTATAAAAAATATTAGAAACTAGAAAGATGGCATTAGGAATATAACAATTAAAAGCTTGTCTAACAGGTGTTTTCAATGCATTGTTTTTTTTGAACGGCAGATTTTTATTAAAACGCTAGCAAGAAGCTAGAAAAGATTACAAGATAACAAAATTAGGGTTTCGTAACCAAGTGACCCAATTAACATTACACTTAGATCGACTAGAGCACCACGTATAAGAAAATTGAACTACATCATCGAATAAGAGAGCACGCCTTGGTTGAGAATTCCCAAAGAGCAATTGATTTCTGAAGCGCCAAATTAACCACCACATCACGTAACAAATACCTTCAAGGAACACCTTCAATTGCTTATGTAAACGAATATTGACAATCCAGATGAGCCACTCGTTATAGGAGTTAAAAGCCACATCTTCAAGTTCCCACCAAATCAAAAAATTTCTCCAAACTTGGCGAGCCAAGGGACAAGCGAAAAAAATATGGGAAGTGGATTCCACAGCCGAATTACAAAGGGGACAAGCAATTGATGGAATATCCATTCCTCTAAGCGAAAGATTAGCTCTAGTAGGTAATTTATCCAAGCAAACCCTCCAAGCATGAACATTTACCTTGATGGGAACGACTCTAAGCCATCTAGTTGGAACTTCAGCTTTCGGCAAGATTGTATTATCAATTAAGATGCGAGAGGATTTAACCGAAAACTCTTGTGAGCCTTCTAAAGACCAACACCATCTATCTGATATATTTGGGAGCACAAGATCAGCAACTTTCGAGCAAAGTAAACCATAATTTTCCTGCTCCACACCACCTCTTGGCATCCTACGAAAAGAATGAGACAAAGAGGGATGACCCATTTTCTCGGCCACACTAATAGATTTACACATCTCTAAAGCATATAACCTTTTATAAAGAACCTTCAACGCAACCTCTCCTAACCAAGAATCATCCCAAAAAGAAGTATTCTCACCGTTGCCAACTTTTTTTTGAATGAAATCCATAAGATTTATACCTTTACTTTGAAGCGAATGAATAGCAAGAATTACGTCTTGCCATGGAGATCTTCTAGGAATCAACTTATGAGTATCTAAAGCTCCTTTGTTACCAAAGATGGCTTTAATAAAACGAGTCCACAAAGACGAACCATCAGTTAGAAATCTCCAAACCCACTTGAAAAGGAGAGCGCGATTATGTGCAAAAAAACTAGAGACACCAAGACCACCATTCTTTTTTGAGGTTAGAACCATATTCCAGCCAATCCAAGCAAGCTTCCTATCAGAACCATCAACTCCATAAAAGAAATTCCGACGAATAGATTCCAAATGATTTAACACGCCAATTGGAACCTTGAATATAGACATATGATAAAGCGGAATCGAGGTGAGAACCGACTTTAAAAGGGTAAGGCGGCCGCCTATAGAAAAGAGTTTAAGCTTCCATTTGGACAATCTCGAAGAAACCTTAGAGATAGCATCGTCCCATGAGTTAATTCTTGACATGTTGCTACCAACCTTCACGCCAAGATAATTGAAGGGAGCAGTTAAAATAGAGCAGCAAATCAAAGAAGCTGCAGCTGCAACAACATTTGAGCTAACACCAATCCCCATCAATTTGCTATTGTGAAGATTAATTTTAAGGCCTGAAGCTAAGTAGAACACCTCAAAACACTCAATAAATTTTGAATGTTATTGTTGGTCCACTTACCAATAAAGACTACGTCATCCGCATAAAACAAACGAGAGATCGTGAAAGAGTCGTTTAGAGAGATACCTTTATATAAACCAGCGTTTAAGACTCTCTTGAATGTGAGGTGAAGAGTTTCCATAATCAAAATAAATAAAAAGGGAGAGATGAGATCACCTTGCTTTAAGCCTTTATGGAACTGGTGTTAGACGCATAAATTATTGGCCCAAGCCATTGTGGGCTTGAGGTCCATTAGATCTAGGGTTTAGTGGCTTATTCCCAAAGCTATGTTCTATTATAAATAGACATGCTTTGTTATGTAATGAAAGCAATCAAATCAATATCAATTTCTATTATCTTTCATGGTATCACAGCTCTAGGTAAGATCCACCAATAAAAATTGCTATCCTCCGGTCATCGGCTACTTGTCGGTGATCCGGAAGGATCTCGCTTTTTTTTTCGCTTTATTGTTTTTATTAATTTAGGATTTTACTTTTCGTATTCAATGCATAAACCATAAACCCTAGCCGTTAAAACACAAAAAAAAAAAAAAAAAAAATGTTGAGTTGCCTAGATCAACCTTTTTTTCTCATCTGGTTGTTTTCGTTGTCAAAGATCATTGTCGTTGACAACAAAAGTTGTCTAACAAATTGCCGCTCCCTCTTAAAGGCAAAATAAGCCATGACGTAAAAATAAATAGCAAACGTCATAAAAAAATGAAGGAAACTGCGAAGCAATATATACAATTATATCGTCAAATACAAGTCAATCTCCGTGCAAACGAGCAACAAAGAAGAAAAAGAGAAGAAGAATCGGCTTCAACATTCATCCAGTTTGTCCGTATCGAAGACCCCGTTCAAACTGCGGGGGAGTGTTAGACGCATAAATTATTGGCCCAAGCCATTGTGGGCTTGAGGTCCATTAGATCTAGGATTTAGTAGCTTATTCCCAAAGGTATGTTCTATTATAAATAGACATGCTTTGTTATGTAATGAAATCAATCCAATCAATATCAATTTCTATTATCTTTCAACTGGAACTCCAAAGTATGGCTACCGTTAACGAGCACCGATCCCATGGCGTTATTAAGACAACTACTGATCCAATTACGCCATTTTAAGCCAAAACCAAAATCCTTTAGGGTCTCATATTGTAGAATGATGAAACCCCTGAGGTATAACTTTATTATCAACCACTATTTATAATAGTGAAACCCTAATACCCTAAACCCACAAACCGGGCTTGGGCCTATTACATAAATAACTTTGACTAACAACTTTGACTAACATTAATTATTTTGACTAACACTAACATATATCCTCTAATACTCCCCCGCAGTCCGAGCGGCGAAATCACGAAAGCTCGGACTGAAGAAGAAAATTAAGAAATAAAAATTATTCATGCAGACTCAAGGTATATCTATCTGTCAAAGATGACAGACTCAACCTCTATCTATCTGCCGAAAACCAAAAGTCGTCTCGAGATTTGATACCCTAGATTCGACTAACAAACAAACACTTGTGCATAATAAATAAATAAAAAATCTACCGACTAGCCCACTAATAAAACACTAGCCCCTCTAGACTTAATACCACCCAATAAAGAAAGGATCTTGTAAAGCACCATTATCTCTCTTTGTTTTTCTTTATCTCTCTTTGTTTTTCTTTTTCTTTAATAAAGATATTCTTTCTCACATGGTTGCATTATTTTGGGTTCTTCAGATGATGAAGGCCTATGTGTGTTCATGTCGATGCCTGAAAAACAGCCATGTCAATGTTACTGTATAAAACAAACACAAGTCCAGACGGGAAACCGGCGACCTGAATCCACGAATACGGTCCCAAACCTTTACAAGGTTTGTCCGACAAAGAGATCGCACTTGCGGAAGCTGAGTTTGGTTTCGAATCGGTGCTCAAGCATACGAGGTGCTTGAGTTATTGAATATTACAGCTAATAAGATAAAAGAAAAAAGTACGTTTTGGGATCCCTCCGGATCATCGGCGACTTGCCGATGACCGGAGGAAAACTATTTTGTGGAGAAGGTTGTTTTGGAATTGAAGTATTTAGGGTGTAGGATCGATATTTAGGCTGATACCATGTAGAATAATGATAAAACCCATTGAAGGGTTATGTTGTATTGATAGAATATTTATAGTGATACACAAACCCTAATGGGTCTTATACCCACAACCGGGCTTGGGCCATACTAATTTATCATCTAACAAACCTTAGATCCATCATAAATTATGTTACATGAATTAAAAGAATAAACAAAGAAGAAGAACATACCTAACGATCTTACTTGAATTTACACGATCTAACACCTAGATTTCTTGATCAAAGTTTTTGTCTTCCTTAGGGTTTTGGGAACTCAAATCGTACGGCAACAAGAAGATGGGAAAAGAATGAGCCAAGTTTTATTTTATATCTATCTCCTTCAAGTCCTAGCCCAACTCAAATAAGCTTAGTAAAAATATATTTTTTTTTCTTTAAACCCAAAACCGGACGCACCCTAATAAATATATTTTTTTATTAATTTATTAATTAACTAATTTACTTCATTTCCTTAAGTTTTTTTTAAAATCCTAAGCTAATTTGATTAAACATTTTTACTTAAACGCTACTTACTAATCTTTCTAAATATAACTTACAGTCACCAAAACACTTTTCATATTTTAGAAAGTTTGCTAAAAACTTCTATATTCACTCACTATTTCATTTTCTAAAATGCACATTCTCATAAAACGCTTATATCACTAACATCATCCAACTATTGACGTAGCATCGCATGCAATACGTCATTCCTTTCCATTATCACTAAACGTGAACAAATTGAATACTCATCACTAAACACAAACACACACAAAATGAGATGCCCACACACCTCCAAATGATATTACGCACATTACTTAACCCACTTAGCACACATAAAATCACATAGCACCACACCTAATCACATAAAATGAACTCTTAGCCGTATCTAAAGATATAAACTAACCTGCTCAAATCACGGTTGTCACAAGAGACCCCTTACATCGTAGAGAATATATTTTTATAATCTTTTAGTTTTGATTCAGCCTTAGCACAAAACACAAAAGTTGTAGATATCTCTTTCCTTTTTATGTGGCAACTTGAATCGGTTAAAAAGAAATTCGTATGACGTTATGGTCCAAATACTAAAGCACCTATTTTTGAGATATCCACGTAATCTTTATCAACTTCCAGCTTTGTTCATTTACGTTGATTCATTTATATGAGTCCCTTCCATAATCCAACTTCAATCATAAATCGTGTCTAATGTGTAGGGAAATCATCCTAGTTGCGCATAGAAACCTTGATATAAGATTCTCAGAACTTCTAATAACTTTTTCATTTATATTCGTATTTCTCTCCAATGCCCTGATAGTCATATTATGCAAATAAGAAGGCGATTAAGTATCAATCTACATCTACATAGATACAATATCAAACAAGACGATAAACATGAATAATGATACTAAAAACGAACTATACGTATTTGAAGATTATCTATATTGGAGCTCTAGGTCCGATCCTCGGACCTGGTCGACTATCTTGAGTCGTTGCCTCAATGTCACCCCGTCAAACACTAAAAACCGCCATTTATTCGTGCTAAAAAACAAAAACAAAAATCACAGCCTACTGTTTCGACCATCATTCCCAAACCGTTAGGAGTTAACTTACGACGTCAACGCCATTAGCTTCGTAATTAAACTCCAAAGATAAGCATACCGGAATCGTAGCTGTAGCCATGCTGACGCGCCAGAACAAGCTGTCGAATTCAGAAAACAACAATAGCTCACTGAATGGCTCACAATTTTGCTTATAAGTCTTAAACAACTTAGATTTAGCTGACACAAAAGCTAAATGAAATAATCACTAATTAAAGCAAATAAGCAATCCTTGTAGCGACTGTTGACTTCGCAAAAGAATTCCGAAGAAATGCACTGGAATCCCCCTCCTGCCGTCCTGAAGCGCTTCACGTGCCACCCCGTAAGTTGCAGTCCAAAAAAATCGTCTCTTATAGGTTTCTACCGTTTATTCGCAGCGATTAAGCGTGGGATCAAACTCTTGATTCTTTATCAAAAAACTTATCTTGCTTTGTTTTTTTTATTTTAATTATTATAATATTATTCTCCAATTTGATTTTCGTATTTTTTGCCGCTCAACATTGTGAGAGAATATTAAAGTTATTAAGTTAGGGCGGCCAAATCCTGATCGTGAGTTTGACTCATCAAAATCCAACAAAGAACAAGATGAATTAAGAAAAAACACAATAAAAGGGCATAGTTACTGACTTGCAAAGTGATGCGATATTAAAAAACTCCCTTTACGCATAAATAATCATTCTGCATGTTAGAGATGAGTATTTCACAATAACACTTTCAACATGTACTTGTGCTCATGATTAGGCCCAATATGTAGTATATATATACATTGTATTGTACTCATTATACTCATTCAATAAACACGGTTTACAGAGGTCACGTGTATGGTTACTTCGAGTTAATATTCCGCGCTAGCTGGTTTATTGGTTTCTTTTCCAACTGAAACCGATGCTTTGGTGGACACCGACGACCAGTCCAACGACCAAAATTGGAAGTTAATCGTGTAACAACTACACAGAGTTATGATTTGAATAATGACACGCGGTTAGGTTAGGTTGAGGTTGTTTACTTTGGTTGTGCAGGATCAATTTATTCGAACGTTCATTTTCTAGAAACCATAAAAGTAAAACACCTTTGTTGGCCTATAATATTGATGAAGAATTAGAAGATGAGAGTGATATTTGGTTGTGTAATTCAAATTTATATACTTATAGTATTATTAATCTCGTAAGAATTCTTTCCAAAATACTTCTCAAACAA